>CAUDMG010003935.1:1490000-1550000 GCA_958450375.1 Homarus gammarus
TGAGATATTTGCCAGAGTATTAAAGGAATGTAAGGAAGAGCTTAGTATGCCCTTAGCAAAGTTGTTTAACATGTCCTTAAAAACAGGTGTAGTACCAGAATCCTGGAGGATAGCGAATGTAATACCGATCTTCAAGAAGGGGGATAGATCACTATCCTCTAACTACCGCCCAATCAGTCTAACATCAATAGTAGGCAAATTACTGGAAGCAATCATTTCAAACTCTATTCGAAATCACCTGGAGAAGCACAGATTGATCAATGATTCCCAGCATGGCTTCACAAGCGGACGTTCTTGCCTAACTAATCTATTAACATTCTTTTCATCAGTTTTCGAATCAGTGGACGAGGGGCACAATTATGATGTGGTATATCTCGACTTTAGCAAAGCCTTCGACAGAGTACCCCACGAAAGACTAATTAGAAAGGTAGAAGCTCATGGCATCAAAGGTGACATCCTTAAATGGATTAGGGCGTGGTTACAGGACAGGAAACAGCGAGTGAGCATTAACGGCACTAAGTCCCATTGGAGCAACGTCACAAGTGGAGTTCCCCAAGGCTCAGTACTTGGACCATTATTGTTTATTATATACATAAACGACATAGATATCGGCATAGACAGCAACATAAGTAAATTTGCTGATGATACTAAAATAGGACGTGTTATCAAATCTGACGAGGACTCGGCAAAACTACAGGAGGATCTAAACAAATTTTTCGAATGGTCTGAAAAATGGCAGATGAAATTCAACATTGACAAATGTAAAGTACTCAGTATAGGGAATGTAAACAGGGAAACCAGATACCAGATGAACAACGATGCCATAGAGAAATCCGACTGCGAGAGAGATTTAGGAGTAATGATAAGTAGGAACCTTAAGCCAAGTAAACAATGTGTTTCTGCTCGTAACAAGGCTAATAAAGTACTTGGGTTCATACAAAGGAGTGTTAGTTACAAGACTAGCGAGGTCATCCTAAAACTGTATCTTGCTCTTGTGAGACCACACCTGGATTACGCAGTCCAGTTCTGGTCACCGTATTACAGAATGGATATAGAATCCTTGGAAAGAATCCAGAGGAGAATGACAAGACTAATCCCGGGTATCAGGAACCTTGAGTATAGAGACAGGTTAAAGCATCTTAATTTGCACTCCCTTGAGAGACGTAGAGCGAGGGGCGACCTGATAGAGGTGTATAAATGGAAGGCAGGGCTAAACAAAGGGGACATTACAAAGGTACTCAAATTATCCAACCAGGAGCGAACTCGTAACAATGGTTTTAAATTGGACAAATTTAGATTTAGGCGTGAAATAGGTAAACACTGGTTTGGAAACAGAGTAGTGGATGAATGGAACAAGTTACCAAATATCATCATTAACTCGAATACGCTGAATTGCTTCAAACATAGGTTGGATGCTCATATGAGCAATAGGGGTTGGGTGTAAACGGGACTGCCCAGTATGGGCCAATAGGCCCGCTGCAGTTTCCTCCATTCTTATGTTCTTATGTTCTTATGTATGTGTGAGGGAGGGGTGTAGTGTAGGGGGTGTGTGTTGTGTAGAGGGTGTGTGTTGTGTAGGTGTGTTGTGTAGGTGTGTGTGTGTGTCCGTACATATGTTAGTAATTGAGTGTGTTTGTGTTATCTGGTTTTACATAATGTTGTGTGTTTACTTCCGAGATTGTCTGATATAACGCTGCCTTCAATATCAGAGAGAGAGAGATACGCGCTGTCCCCTTAACGAGTTTCATGGTGGGAGATGAGAGAGACAGGAGTGAGATAGAGACCAATAAGACGGGAGATGAGAGAGACAGAGAGAAGACGCACACTACCCACACACACTACCCACACACACATTACCCACACACACTACCTACACACTACCCACACACACACACTACCCACACACACACTACCCACTACCCACACACACTACACACACACTACCCACACACACATACCATAGAGCCGACTTCATACATATGCACTAACTTGAGTTGTAAGGAGACCATATCCGACCAATTTAAACTCCCGACTGACATCTATTTTGTGTGTGTGTGTGTGACAAGATGTGAATGGTCGGGGGTGCAGCTGCCTCTATACCTGTCGTGTGCCTAGAGGCCATATACCTGGGCCCTCAGACACACCTTGTTTCTGACCATCATACCTGTTTCCTACTCCTCCTCCTCCTCCTCCTCCTCCTCCTCCTCCTCCTTCTTCTTCTTCTTCTTCTGCTCCTCCTCCTCTTCCTTCTACTCCCTATTCCTTCTCCTCTTCTTCTCCCAATGTGTTGAAGTAAGGTGTCGTGTGTATGTGTGCTCTTACTTCTCTCCCTCCTTCTGCCTCCTTCTCTCCCTACTTCTGTCACCTTCTATCCTTCTCTCTCCTTCTTTCCTTTCCTTCCTCCTCTCCCCCTCCTTCTCCTTGTATGTTAAATAGTGGTTTGAGTTAGTCCTGGGTGGTGTCGCTATAGTTTGTCGTATTGGTCAAGTATGATAGTATGGTCCAGGCGGGTCCTCTGATGTGCTTACAGATGGCGGAGATAAACACCTCGGTAGCACCTCCCAACATGACAGCTTTACAAGAGCCTCAATATACAGTAGTCTCCCCTCCCACTACCTCCTCCTTTCCTTCCCTCTCCTCGAGCTAAGAGAAAATTGGAGTCGGAAGTTTGTCTACATAAGAGTAAAGTAAAATCCATTATTTACTTCTTGTACTGATTAGTTATACAGTTTTATACTTGTGATTAGTGATAAATTGGAGTATTATCTGACCCTAAGTTATTGATTAGCGGTAATGCTTGTATGTATCTCTCGCTACGTGTTCTGGGTTCAATTGCTCCAGGACAGAAGTGGGAAGGGTGTTATCCAATGGGACTCTATACCAAACCTGATAGGTTTTCTCCGGGTACCATTCGCTTGATGTTTGTTAAGATGATAAATAATGAAATGGTAAATAATATTAATACTGAAATTCATTTATCTAAACTCTCGAAGGGGAATTACCGACAGAAATACCTGAAGTAATAAACCAGTTACGCAATTATACCTGTCAACTCTCTCTCCGTCATTCCCAGCAGTCTCAGCAGTTAGTAGAGCCTCCTAGGAGCCTAAGGAGAGCCTGAGGGTGGCCCCGGGTGTCGTCATAAGGCCCCGTGCCCCGGCCATTGTCTCCAGGGTAATAAATTTGTCGTGTTAATCCGGTGCCTGAGGAGGGCCGGGCGACGGGTCCTGACCACTTTATGAGAACCCGCCTCAAATCTGCCAACTATTTGTGCCGGAATGAAGTGAGTTTCACCTACTGCCGGGGATTAGCACAAGTGGTGTGTGATGGTGTGTTGTACCCAGTTGAGGAATGTTGTTGTGTTTACATGATGCGTCCAGGATAAACAAAGTTAAGTACAAAATTGGCCACTATAACACTGGTCTGTCTGTCTGTCTGTCTGTCTGTCTGTCTGTATGAATTTTCTTTCTGTGATTCCTATTTCTTGGAGTAAGTTAACCATGAGATCACAGATAATGTAAAGAAATCAAATTCTCGTAGTTTTTATCTCCCAGTGTAAGAAAAACAGATTAAAACATTAGCCAATAAAAAAACTAACACAAGATTTAGTTTCCATGATTCTCTTGACATGTGAGTGAAAGAGAGAAAGAAAAAATATATATATATAACCTAACCTAACTCCATGAAACTTAGAGAAATATTCAGTTTCTCTATAAAATTTCATCATTAGAGCAGTCTTAGCAATTCAACTAACCTCTCAGAATTGAACAAGTCACTCTATATAGAAGTTCAATAACCCATTATGTAGTGTAGTCAGTCTAGCCGTCCAGTTTCACCCCTCACCCATCAGGCTGTCAACAACTATCAGTCAGTCAGTCAGGTAGGTAGACAGGTAATCATTACACCCCGACCCAATCATTTAGTTAGCGTCGAGGCTTCTTGTCCTGCAAATTGCACTGGCCAACCTGTTTATCAACTTATACACGTGAGGTATTGATTGGTGTAATAATATTTCAGACGACAATACTGTAGGTCTTGAAGATTGGTCAGGTGTATATCGTATATATATGGATTAAAAAAGAATACATACAATTATACATTTAGTCATACATCTGTCTCTTCTCCAACACACACACACACACACGCGCATTTATACGCACCTACACACACAGAGAGGCAGGCAGGCAGGAGGTATTGGTTTCAGCGAAATATCACCAACACATTTTTCTCGTCAGAGGGCTCGTCTCTCCCCGCTGTATTGTGTGTTATTGTGGCGTCTCTGTGGTAGTGACAGTGGCCCGATATCCCTCCTATTGTCACCTCACACTGCCCACTCCTTTTATCCACTGACTGTCTTCTTCTTCTTCTTCTTCTTCTTCGCTACTGCCCCCTTTTATGAGTTGTCCACCTCCTCCTCCTCCTCTTCCTCCTCTTTCCTTTCTTCTCCTCCTCCTCCTCTTCTCCTAACTCCTCCTCCTCCTCCTCCTCCTCCCCCTCCTCCTCCTCTTCCTCTTCCTTCTCCTCCTCCTCCTCCTCTTCTTCCTCCTTTTCTCCTTCCTTCTCCTTCCTTCTCCTCTTCCTCCTCCTCTACCTCCACCTTTTCTGTAATCTTCAGTTCCTCTTCCATCTACTTCCTCTCTCTCCCTCTATTTACTTCTTCTCCCTCTTCTTCACCCTCACCACCATTATCCTCACCCCCTCTCTCTCTCACCACCACCACCATCACCTTCTACCCTCTTCAACCCCATCTCCCTCACTCCACCACCGTCTCCAACACTCACCACCAACGTCTCCAACACTCACCACCACCCATTGATCGTTACAGTTTTAAGCACACACTTTGACGACAGTATATACACGTTTACATAATGTACTGTGTAAGGTAATTCATGCTGTATCCACCACCAATGTTTACTTTACTCAATAAAAGATATTTCCTCAGTATGTAAACACACCAGCAATGTTACGTTACTTATATATAAAATAAATTGATGCCATTATAGTGAATATGTGATGTTTTTTTCAGGTGTTTAGTGTTTGGTGGTTTTTTATTATTAGGGAAATCGTTTTAATGTTTTTACCTTTATGTGTGTTAAGTTGTTTAGTGAATGAGGTTGGTATTGTAGCTAGCTGGAGGTCGGTAAGGGTAAAACTAGGGAGGGATGGAGGTTACTAGGGGAAAAACCAGGGAAAAAGGAGTCTAACAGGGAAAGAAATGTAACTAGTAAGGGTTGATAAATGATTCACTTAATTCCCACCCAAAAAATTACCTGAGATTATTAATTAGTAAAAAAAATACACCAACAAAAAATAAATAAAAAATAAATGATATCTAACATTAGTTGAAATGAGACGAATGAAATACTAATATAATTGACTATTGTATTTTAGCTATGTTAATAAACTGGATTATTACTTCCTGTTAATGTTAAGTCAATCTAACTACCCATAAAATACCTCATTACACGTATCGTTAATTGATTCAGAGAGGCATTAGCATATTTTCCACCCCCTCTCTCTCCCTCTCCTCCTACCTTCTCTTCCCCCTCCTCTCCTTCATCCCCCTTCTTCCTCCTTTCACCCCCTTCCTCCTCTCCCCTTTCTCCTCTTCCTCCCCCCTTCCTCCTCCTCTCTCCTCTCTTCTCCTCCTCCCACTCAACCCCCCCTCCCACTCTCCCCCCCTACCACTCTCAACCCCCCCTCCCACTCTCCCCCTACCCCCCACTCTCCCCCTCCCACTCTCCCCCCCTCCCACTTAACCCCCCCTCCCAATCAACCCCCCTCCCACTCAACCCCCCTCCCACTCAACCCCCCTCCCCCCCACTCTCCCCCTCCCACTCAACCCCCCCTCCCACTCTCCCCCCTCCCACTCAACCCACTCTCCCCCCCTCCCACTCCCCCTCCCTCCCTCCTCCCACTCTCCCCCCTCCCACTCTCTCCCCCCCCTCCTCCCGTGAACAACCACTGAACAAATGCGTGGTAATGGTGTCTCCAGTGTTTGTATCATAGTGAAGTATAAATATTAATACAGGTATCGACTCTCACAACTACCACGAACTTTGATGACAGTAAGAGACAGGTGTGTTTAGATTTTGTAGAAGGATTTAGGTTCTGTGTTCATTTGTTTATATTTTGTAGAGCTGGTTGATTATGTATTTGTAGAGTCTGTTGATTATATTATGTAAACAAATCAACCAGTCAACAGTAATATTATACTTGTAAGAACAACAACAACAATAATAACAAATACAATAACAACATTAAAACAACAACTACATTAACAACAACAACAACAACAACAACAATAACAACTATAATAACAACAACAAAAATCAATAACATCACCAACAACAACAACAACAACAATAACAACAGCAATAACAACTATAATAACAACAAGAAAAATCAATAACATCACCAACAACAACAACAACAACAATAACAACAGCAAGAAAAAAGAAAAACAACAACAAAACAAGAAGAACAAGACAAAGAAAACAACAGTATCGACCAGTTGGCACCTCACTAGACACTCCAGGGCGGGATAGTAGGGCGGGATAGTAGGGCGGGATAATAGGGTGGGATAGTAGGGCGGGTAGTATGGGAGGGGATAGTAGGGGAGAGGATAGTAGGGGAGAGGATAGTAGGGGAGAGGATAGTAGGGGAGGGGATAGTAGGGAGGGATAGTAGGACGGGATAGTAGGGCGGGATAGCATGGAGGGATAGTAGGGATGGATAGTAGGGAGGGATAGTAACCGCATACATACAGGTTGGCGAGAATAACACAGGGAGAATGACCCACAAAGACTAGCTGGCTGAGTAGGGGGAGAAGAGGGAGGAAGGGGGAAGAAGAGAGAGAGAGGGGAGGAGGGAGAGAAGGGAAGGAGGGAGAGAGGGGGAGGAGGGAGAGAAGGGGAAAGGAGGGAGAGGGGAGGGGAAAGAGGGAGAGAGGGGAAGGGAGAGAGAGAGAGAGAGAGAGAGAGAGAGAGAGAGAGAGAGAGAGAGAGAGAGAGAGAGAGAGACAGGAGACACAAAACAGTTCCTAGCTATACTGTACCTAGGTTAAATGTCCTATTGTTAAGGCTATTAAGGGTTAACACCTCTAACACACTGTAATATTCTACCTCTCTGTATTGTGTAATATATTATTGATGCTTCAGGCCAAGTATGAAACCGCAACGTGGGAATATTTTACTTTTTTTTTTTTCTGCCGATACTTTGCTATTGAGATGAAACCCGTTCACTTCATTTTATTGGACTGGGTATTTATCATGGAGCTATTGATGGTGGATGGTGCTATTGTCGTCTAATGTGGTTGTTTATGGTTTTTGGCTGCTGGTGTATTGTGGTGAACTTTCAAGGTGGAGTGGTAGTTGTTTGTAGGAGATAGTGGGTGGAGGGGGAGGGTGGAGGTTGGATGATGGGGGTCAGGAGAAGGGGAGGGGGTGGTTGGTGGTGGTGGTGGTGCTTGATTGGTGGGATTGGGTTGAGAAAGGTGTTGGTTGCAGTAATATCAGACGTAATGGCTGAGCAAGACATATGGCTGGAAACACATAGTTGGACAAAACACATTACTGGACAAAACACATAGCTGGACAAAACACATGACAGGACAAAACACATGACAGGACAAAACACATGACTGGACAATACACATGGCTGGACAAAACACATGGCTGGACAAAACACATGGCTGGACAAAACACATGGCTGGACAAAACACATGGCTGGACAATACACATGGCTGGACAAAACAAATGGCTGGACAATACACATGGCTGGACAAAACACATGGCTGGACAAAACACATGGCTGGTACTGAAACCACACATTAAACACCACGAAACCAAAAGAACAACATCTAGTATGACCGTCTCATATCTACTATAGTTTCCCCCTCAACAATAAAACCACTACAGAAAACAGGGATAAATAACCCAAAAATAACTATCAATAACCATAAATAACACCTTGCGGATATCTAAAGGTTATCTTTGGGGGTCTTGTAAATTTTTAATAACACTTGAGTTTATGGTAGTGAAGATTGGAAAGCTTTTTTACGTATTAATGAAGAAAAACTGTCTGGTGTATTGATTATTCTGCATTATTCTGCGTAAGAGACATTTTGCGTATTATGATGACGAGGCATTGTAAAAAATAAATAAATACAATTCTTACATGTTAAATTATACACATATATATATAAATACAGTACATATTAAGGCTTTATTTACATGTATGGAACGCTAGGTATTACGTATGTGTTAGTGGTACATATTTCAACTGATAGGATCGGATTCACAAAGGGGGGGATAAGAATATAAAATTTACTCTCCCCCAATACAGTAATCTTCAGGGAGAGGATCGATGAGTTTTTACAATGAACACTACGGCTCCTGTTGTCTAGGTAGGGTTGTCAAAAGCCTTCGTCCGTTGTGTCTTATTTTCTCAACACAAAATCGTAAAGATAGTTTTTATTTTTGGAGGGAGTCAGTATACATAACTGTTTGATTAAAATTCCATTATTATGTCCCCCAAAAACATTTTAGATTTGAGTTATTTGATAGGAATTTTTTTTTTTTTTTTTTTTTTTTGGAGGAGGGATAAATTGAGTTATATATTATGAGAAATGAGTTAAATAAGATAAAAGAAATTTGAGAGTTTTATTCACAGTTTTAGATTAAGGGATTTTGTAACGTGATTTCTTTTTTATTATTTTATTTTTTTTTTTTCATATTAGGAAAAAAAATATAAATAAAAGCTTAAGGAAGTTATTTCGTTTATACATGAATGCTCTTTTATTTTCGTTAGTGTTTTGTTTTCTTTTGTTTTTTTATGCAGTTATTGAAACATAAAACAAAATATAGACACCTGAGTTGTTTTATTTAAGGGACGATCATTATAAACCGTTAAACCTTGAAAATTAAAACCCCACTATTGACCATCCTAGAGAGAGAGAGAGAGAGAGAGAGAGAGAGAGAGAGAGACTACAACTACGAAAAACAATGACTAGGATAGAGAAGAAGAAAAGAACAAATAGAAAATTAAAAAAAAGAGGAAAAGGGATAATGGGAAGGAATCGAGTAAGAGGAAAGACGGCTAAAAAGAGGGGATACAAGAAGCTAAAGAAGGACTATAGAGGTAATGCAGTTCCCCGTGAAATACTCAATACAATACGCTTGTCTTCAACTCACCAGTGGGTTGTGGACTTTTCGCAAATTCATCGTCGAGTTTTGTACCTAAGAACGTAATGGCAGTGAGCGAAAAGTTGTGGGTGTTGTGGTCACTGTGGGGACAGAGGATTAGGACGGATGGTTGTGTTGTAGTACGCGAATTTATAAAGACTTCCAGCAGTATTTTCCAGTGTTTGGTGTGTACACGTTCTTTAAGACCTATGAGTTTGCTCCTTCATGAACGGCATTAGATGAGTTACAGACGTTCAGGAAGACCCAGAAACTGCCTCACGTTCTTGGTCATCCTCAAACTCAACCCTGATATTATGGAGAGTGACGAAGTGGTTCGAAAAGTGAGGCAGGCTCTGAGTCTACTGCGATTGAGAAGTGCAAAGTCCATTTTTCGGTCTGTACACTCGGCTATTGGCCAATTCAATGGGACTGATATGGACTCCAGGTTGGTCATTTGAGCAGCCGGTAAAAGGACACACAAATCCCCTTCGCCACGACTCTTAAAAGGACCCTTGAAGCGTCTCGGTACAGAGGACACTTTGGCTAAGCGAGGGAGGGTGAACCAAAGCGCCATCTGCTCCGGGCTCGACGGCCTTTGAAAAAACTAACACTTTTGCATACGCTGTGAGGTGTGAAGCAGCCACGGGGAAGCCCAAATGACCTCCAGAGATCCTGCCGAGTTCTCAGCTCCCAGTGGCTCAGCTCAGCTCCTAGGGATAGCAACTAGGGGGCTAAGGTTAAGGGCTTGAGGCTAAGGGTAAGGGCTTGAGGCTGAGGGTAAGGGGGCTTGGGGCTAAGGAATTACTGCTGAGGAATGACTATGTCGGTGAGGGCTGTGGGCAAGAATCGGGGACTGATAGTGAGGACCAGGGGCTAAGAGAGTTGATGGCTGCGGGCTGAGAGGACGGACTATGAGGGCTGATTATTGGGGACTGAATTGTAAACTACAACCCAAACGATGATGATTTAGGGAAGAGAGAGAGAGAGAGAGAGAGAGAGAGAGAGAGAGAGAGAGAGAGAGAGAGAGAGAGAGAGAGAGAGAGAGAGAGAGACATGGCACTAACCAAAACAACGAAAAACTCTTGACACTGGCTCTTGACACTGGCTCTTGGCACTGTCTCTTGGCACTGACACCTTGGCACTGACACCTTGGCACCAACTACTACTACTACTACAAGTTTCCATTACAGCTTCAATAAGAAACTACACGAAAGCATCGCCAGGTAACATAATTTTACGCTCTATGTGACCGAGTGGTTTAAAAGTTCGCCATCAGGTGTCAGAGTAATATTCGATTCCTAACCAGAAACATGATATCAAGATTCAATTTGCTGGTCGCCATTGGATATAAAAAAAATGATATTGTAATAGAACGAATGTACCTTTTTTATACATAGGCAACACAATGTATGTCTTTTACCTCGACATATGGAGAAAAAAAAATTATGGTTCAAGTACTATAATTTATATATTTGAGGTAATTTTGATACCTATAATTGATATATAATTATAAGGAAAATGATCTAAATGATTATATAATCTTAGGTATTGATAATTGTGTTTTCTTTAGGTATAATTACTCGTCAAGGTGCTGTAGAATCAGACAATTTGATTAGGGGGGGGGGGGGAGGTGGAACAGCGTCTATTTTTGTCAACCAATCAGAAGTCGTGATAAGAAATGATGATTTTTCTCCACAAACCATCAATACACATTTCCAATTTTATGACGATACCCTAATTGGTTCTAAAAATTGGGTGTGGTATCTATAATTGGGATTTTTTTTTTTAATTTATGTAGAGGTGTAAAAGGTAGGTGAATTCGAGTGAAATATAATTATGTAGATATGTGCTGTAGTTTATTCAGGTAAATAATGATGACTAATTATTCTTATCCTCACCTGTGTAATTAGTATCACCTGAAGTTAATGTTTCTGAAGGTAATGTAGTTGATAATTTAAGTTTTGGTTAGTACGTAATTTACTTAGTCTATTAAAGTAAATTCTCTACCTAACCCCCCACCTAACCTAACCTAACCTAACCTAACCTAACCTAACCAAGAGACAGGTGAACACAAGTGACAGGTGAGCAACAAATAAAAAAAAATATTTAGTTTTTTTTTAATATAATTTGTTGTGGTATATTTTTTGTATAAACTTAATGTGTGTTTGGAAATATACAGAACACACACACACACACACACACACACATACACACACACACACACACACACACACACACACAAACTTAAGATCCACATGACGAAACACATTAAACATTGCATTACACCACATTACATAATATTAAAACACGAACTAACAACCTACGGAATAAACACCAAAAACACACACACAAAAATTCCCTTAAATAAAGTCATCCCCCCCAAAAAGAAAACCTGACTTTCCAACGATTAAGTTAAGTTACCCCTCAAAGAATAACAAAAACAGGCATTAAAATAAGCTCTCACAAAACCACCAATTGTAAGAAGAATATATACATGTACAGGTGTATCATAAGTCTACCTGGCCTCTCACACCGGCAAAACAAGAACCTCCGCAACAACACGGGTGCGATAAGCTTTCTAATGTTATGTAAATACCGTTTGCTACACTCCTACTTAATTTTATTCATAAGGTTTTACTCGGTGCTTGTTGGATATTCTCATCAATGGCAATATGTTTACATAAAGCGCTTTGCTAACGTTATACACAACACTCTGTGCTACGTGGGATGGGGGAGGTAGGGAAGGGAGAGAGGGGAGGAAGAGACGGGAGAGACAGAGGGAGGAGGGGAGGGGGAGAGAAAGAGAGCTTAGGAAATCCTTGCCACGTTTCAAGCTGAGGGTTTTTGCCCGGGATTCAGCTTGAGTGCTCGACCTGGCGTGATGGCACAGGTGATTATTGCAGGTAAATACCTCGTTGTGAGAGATGTGGCCCACGCTTGGCTTCCCTCAACACCTGGCTTCCCTCCACGCCTGGCTTCCCTCCACACCTGGCTTCCCTCCACGCTTGGCTTCCCTCCACACCTGGCTTTCCTTCACACCTGGCTTCCCTTCACACCTGGCTTCCCTAAACACCTGGCTTCCCTCCACACCTGGCTTCCCACAACACCTGGTTTCCCTCCACACCTGGCTTCCCTCTACGCCTGGCTTCCCTCCTCACCTGGCTTCCCTCCACACCTGGCATCCCTCCACACCTGGCTTCCCTCAACACTTTGTCTGCTGGAGAAGCTTTCATGTCTGAGAGGTAATTGGCTTTAGTGTACAAGTCTAGGCATTATTATTTGAAGCGAACTTATTGTGTAATAATAATAATAATAATAATAATAATAAACTCTCTTAACACTTTACGAATCACATTTAAAAAATAATAACAATAAAAAAAATAATCTCTAATAAAGTTTCGATTTATTTCATTAATTCTAAATGAAAAAAAAAATTAAAGTCAATGACGATTTTTTTTATCAATTATATTTACTTTATTGAATTAAATTAGATAAGAAAAAATAATTAATTATAAATAAGATATATTAAAGAATAAGGAATAAATAACCTAAAATTAAAAAGAACAGAACAAATCAATATAATAAAATAATAAAAGGAAATAGATAAATAAATTACTATAGAATAAAATAAATATTAAATTTCTTTCAACTCCGAGGGAAAAAATATAACAAAATAAAATAAAATTCTTAGAGGAAAATACAATAAATAACTAAATAAAACAGATTAAAGATATAGAAAATAGTGTTAACAAATCTCTATGTAAACAAGTTCTCTATGTAAACAAGTCCTCTATGTAAACAAGTTCTCTATGTAAACAAGTTCTCTATGTAAACAAGTCCTCTATGTAAACAAGTCCTCTATGTAAACAAGTCCTCTATGAAAACAAGACCTTATATAAACAAAACTAATGGATGGCTGGAGGGATGAAGAGGGAAGAGAGAGAGAAGGAGAGAAAGGGGGGAGGGAGGGAGGGAGAAGGGATAGATAGAAAGAGGGATGGAAAGAAAGATGTAGGGAGGGAGATAGGGAGAAAAGAAGGGAGAGTAGGAGGGAGAGTAGGAGGGAGAGAAGGAGGGAGGGGGGAGCGAGGGAGCGAGGGAGAGAAGGAGGGAGGGAGGGAAGGGGGGGTTGAACCATCTCGTTTATGACCCCTACCTTCTACCTCCGCTTAATCCTATTATGTGTTACAAACGGTTCTCTAATGATGAGACGTGTCCCTCCACCCTGGGCTGACCTGGGGAGAAGGGGAGGAGAGGTTTGGGGAGGTGGTGTGGGGAGATTATGGGGAAATGGTAGAAAGGTGGTGGGGAGAGGTGGTGGGGAGGTATTCGTGGGAAGGTATTCGTGGGGAGGTGTTGGTGGGGAGGTGTTCGTGGGGAGGTATTGGGGAAGAACTACAAAAGTGGGAAGACATTAGGAAAGGGTGAGGAGTAGGGGGAGGAGGGGAGGAGGTGGGTAGGTCATGGGGAGGTGAGGTGGGGAGATAATACAAAATAATAATAATAAACAACTGGGGGAGATTACCGAGAGAGTCATCAAAGTTACGACAACATACACACTGGAGTCGATCATTTGTGGTCTCGGATTCACGGGTTCATAGAGTCAAAGGATTCATGGATTCGAGGAAGGATTCACGAGACTTTTATTTTCCTTGACTGTACCTCTGTTTACCTGTCACTTTCTTCATACAGACAGCAAGGTGAGCTAAGACAGACACAGACACACACACACACACACACACCTCTGCTCCCAGCCTAAATATCTTCATCTGATTCGTAATTTAAATATAACTCACCAGCTGAATGTTGTGGTGTAAATGTTGAAACTCGCGGTGCTTAATGTTGATATACGAGTCAATGTGGTACATGTAGTGTGTGATTGGTCGGTCATTGTAGGTCAAGGGGTTAAGTGTCTTGTTATGATAGTTGTTCCTCCCTCGTATGGTCAACAAAGACACATGATTAATTAAGATGTTTACTGAAAATATTACGTATAGGAATGACTAGTTGTGGGTATTTCAGTTTTTTTTTTTTGTCATCTATTCGTTTTAAAAATAGTCAATAGCTGGGTTTTTTTCGTAATATTTTCCATCATAATAATAAAAGTAATAATATTGACTCGTCTTCACTACTGTATCACACAAAAGGTAAATATTGACTTCATTAGAGAATCCAGAAGGTGAGATATCCGTCAGACAATGGCACTAAAATTAGTCCTGAATGACACAAAATTTAGCAAAGAACATGTTGGTTGGTTGTAGCGGGGAGAGATACATCAGCCCAAGACCACCGCCACAACCATAACACCAAGAACCTCAGCTCACTCCACCACCGACTGTACATTACTATAACAACCCTACACACATCCAGCCCAGCCCAGCCAGCCAGCCCAGCCAGCCAGCCAGCCCAGCCAGCCAGCCCAGCCAGCCAGCCCAGCCAGCCCAGCCAGCCAGCCAGCCAGCCCAGCCAGCCCAGCCAGTTCTTCAAGGCACTTTGGAGTTTCTATTGAGTCTAAAACCCACTAGCTTCCGGATTAAGCGCAGGTGCTAAAGTTGAGGACATTGTCGCCAAACGAATGGGCAATAAACGAGAGAAAGGAGGTAAAGGGAGGGATAAGAAAAGCGGAGAGTGGAGAGAGACGAAGGTACAATGACTGTGGCTGAAGGAGAAGAAAGAAGATGCCATAAATGTACGGTGAAAAACACTCCCAGGGAGGAATTTATCTCCCCCCTCCCCCCCCTCAACTTGTCCAGCCTCGAGTGGGGGAAGAAGGTAGAGGGGGGAGAAGGTAGAGGGGGGAGAAGAGGAGGAGGAGGAGGAAGAAGAGGAGTAGGAGGAAGAGGAAGAGGAGTGTAGTGAGTCTTATGTTGATAGTTACGACAACCTCTGAAGGACAGCTGGTGAATAAAACCTTTTATGGAGCCTTTCGAAAATCCCTCCTTCCCCCTACCTACCCCTCTACCTACCCTAAGCCCCCCCCCCCCCCTTCACCCCTATCTTGAGGTGTACCGCCAATGGTGTTGCTTGTGTCCGCTAACAAAACTGATCGGATTATATCTATACAGAGAGTGATTCAGGAAACAGTGAGTTAAGCGAGATGAACTACAGTTGTTCCTTGATGGTGTGTGGACGCAGTGTTAAGTACTTGTGTTTGCCTCTGTATGATCTGAGAATGACACTAAAACCGAATGAATGATATTTTAGTTGATGTGAAGAAGGTCTGTGTATGTTAGTCATCTCTTGGTTTGGATTATTTCGTTTCATGTTTTGGGATTATTGAATTTAAATACTGTATTTTGAACCATTTTTGAGGTGAATATAATCGAAGGTTAATTACAATTGTCTTACCTGTGTGTTAGTAATTGTCTTAATCCATCTATAGTATTTTGATATTTTATTCATGTTATGTTACGAAATATTTATAATTATTTAAATAAAGAGAAGATTATTTCAAAGACTAACTCCTTAAGCATAAATTAAAAGTAAAAACTCACACTATATTTTTTTTACATTCTCAAACTTTTTTTTTTGTAGTATCAGATGAAATATTCCTATTCTTTGTTATTATACTGAAAATATCTTCTCTCTCATGTTAGATAAATAAACTCGTATCATTATTTACACTGACAGGAACATTTGACACTAAAATTAACTAACAAAGCCATAATTGGTTGTTAATATCTCCTTCATCAAAATACAGAAGAAAAATTACCCTCAAAGAACACCTACGTCTCTTTACAGTAAACACAGACAGAAGGACAATATTTCAACCCACGATTGCCATTTTTTTTAGTGAGTAGAGAGAACAAGATGGCGTCTGAGGGAAGGGGGAGGGGGAGGGGGGAGAAACAAACAAGGGCGTGTGGTTAGCCTCTGTGGTCTGGAGCGATCTGGAGGCGGCGACCAGTGGACCACATCAACCCCGTTTTCTATGGTGGCTTGAGATGCAGAGGGGGGGTAGGGGGTAGGGAGGAAGGTAAGGGGGGTGGGGGGGGAAGGGAAAGAAAAAAAAAGGAGGAGGAGAAATTGAGAGGTGGAGGAGGGGGTTTTCCCTATATAGAAAATGGGGATGGTTTCCTTTGTACACGTTCTGTTCTGTTCTGTTCTGTTCTGTTCTCTCTCTCTCTCTCTCTCTCTCTCTCACCTGGTGTTTCCAAATAATAAGGATAATTTACAGGGCAGGTATTTTTTTTCCAGTGGGGGGACATCCAGATCACCACCAGGAGACGTATACAACACTCACCCCCTGCCACAAACTCTCTGTGTAGCCCAAATGTTCGACGAGGTGTGGAGCTCTGACCTGGTGTCCCTCATGTCTTCACTCCAGCACCCACATCCTCTCGCCCTCACACCGGATGTGGCCACGGCAGCAGTAAGATGGTGGACATTCTTAAAACTAGTTGGGAGTCTTAAGAGTCGACGGAAGGCCCACTGCGTTGATGGGTACAAAGGTGATGGTGGAGTCTACTGGGTTGATGGGGAGTTTATTGAGTTGATGGGGAGTTTATTGAGTTGATGGGGAGTTTATTGAGTTCATGGGGAGTATTTTGAGTTGACGGGAAGTGTACTGAATCCACGAATAACCCACTAAAAACCACGAACAAGGCCAACTAATGACCACGAACAAGGCTGACAACCTACTACTACCAGGCACAATACACGAACAGTCTTTACCTCAGCAAACACATCACGTCGACATAACACAACACAACCAAACACAAAACTTCGACACAACACAACCACACACACACACACACACATACAAACACATACAATCTAACGAGTCGATTTTATTTTCAGATGTGACTTTACTTCACATTCACACCATCATTTTAAAATATCTTACAGGTAGAATGATCTATCAGGTAACAGGTACAATATCAGGTTCTTTTCATTTACCTGTAATTAATGTGTGTTTTGGTTTAATTTATTCCACAAGGAGAAAAAAACAAACACAAAGAGAGAAAGAATGATAATAAGATGAAAAAAAATATGACACAGGGAAGAAAGAATTATGAAACAATAAAACAGCTTCAATAACACACACCAAAAAAAAATAATACAGTAAGATATCCAAAAAAAAAAATATAACCTACAAAATCATTCATACAAAAAATAAATCTTTAAAACTAATAAAAAAAAAATACAACAGAATTTATATCGTAAGACCCCAATCCTCGCCTTGTAGGACACCTCGAGTCATCAGAGAGTGACCTTGTAAGAGTGTATGTGAAGAATTTCCGAAAGCTGGAATACGGAAACCATTCGTCAAGATCAGTGGACGTTTATACCACCAAGTCACCCCGTAAGCCAGGCGATTAGATGGCTTTAATTAAGTGGTATTTAAAACGATGGGTTAAGGGTATATCCGTAAAGTTATAGTGATTATCCGTAAAGTTATGGTAGTTATCCGTAAAGTTATAGTGATTATCCGTAAAGTTATGGTAGTTATCCGTAAAGTTGTAGTGATTATCCGTAAAGTTATGGTAGTTATCGATAAAGCCACTATAGCCAGAACTTAAAGCCAGGAAATAAAGCCATAGTAATCATCTGTAAAAGCCATAATGTAATTAGAAATTGGCTTTAAGATATGATGATCAAGCCAGAGAGAATAATAAGCCATACAACCACAGATTAAGTATGCTTCACGGCTCTATGAATGAGAAATGTATCCAGATAAATAAGCCACGTTTAAAGCCGTGATTCAGGTATGTGGCTTTGAAATAAGGTTTAGATAAAAAAAGCCACTAGGGTGATGTAGCTGAAAACACAATAACCCATGCAGCTAGGACCTACAAATCTAACCCAGACAGAACTTACAATACGCAAGCGAGAGATGTTTTTTTTTCCAGTTTAACACATTGGTAGTGAGAGTCTGAGGTAACCCCTTGAGAGAGAGTGAGAGAAAGAGCTAAGAGATAGAGAGAGACACGATTGTGGTTCTCTTCATCGACGAATGTGTATAAAGATACAATGAACACACACACACACACACACACACACACACACACAAACATGACTATAATCGCCATCAGGAATATGTGGAATCTTTTTTCTTTTCTTTATTTTTTTTTAATCCCAGTGTATATGACGACACCTCTGCGGTTATGAACAAAAAACACACACACATCAAGACCCTGAATGAAGAACTCAAGAGGGGCCCCTGAAGGAAGAAATCACTCAGAGACATTCCTTTTCTACTAATCCTTTTATGTGTTGCGTCCTAAATTGACACCAAAGGATACTGCCAGATGTTGCCAGATACGACGAAGGGCACAGGGTAGTGAACGCTGACTGGAGGAGGTGGGTGCTGCAGGGTGCTGGTTGGTGTGGTAGTTTTGGTATTTGTTCGCTGGGTGGGTGGGTGTGTGGGTGTGGGTGGATGGATGGGTGTTGGTGGGTGGGTGGGTGGGTGGGTGTGGATGGGTGTTGGTGGGTGGATGGGTGTTGGTGGGTGGATGGGTGTGTGGGTGTGGGTGGGTGTGGATGGGTGTTGGTGGGTGGGTGGGTGGGTGTGGATGGGTGTGGGTGTGTGGGTGGGTCAGGGTAGTAGATGGAAGGAAGGAGGTAAAGGGAGGGACACTATTTATTATAGAATCAAAGGGATGATGTTTACAATTTCTCCCACATATGGAGTGTACAATTAACATGTTATCTTTATAAGGTGAAATTATAAATGAGGAAGATAGTCTAGTGATAACGAGATATTTATAACA
Organism: Homarus gammarus; assembly: GCA_958450375.1. Classification (NCBI taxonomy): domain Eukaryota; kingdom Metazoa; phylum Arthropoda; class Malacostraca; order Decapoda; family Nephropidae; genus Homarus; species Homarus gammarus. The sequence continues at coordinate 1,508,902 of CAUDMG010003935.1, forward strand.
AGAAAAAAAAAAACCCCTGAATAAACACACAATTTAGACCCCTCAATTATATAAACAAATATAGTAAATAAAACCTATATACATCACAATAAATTTATATAGTCCAGGAGAGTTATCCATCAAATATATAAATTACAAATATCAGCTGTGACCCGTACCTCTCTCTGTCACCCCCCCCCCTTTACCTCCATCCCTACCCCCTCCCTCCCTCCACCCCACTCCCTCCCTCCACACCCCCTTACCTCCATCCCTACCCACTCCCTCCCTCCACCCCCCCTTACCTCCATCCCTACCCCCTCCCTCCCTCCCTCTACCCCACTCCCTCCCTCCACGCCCCCTTACCTCCCTCCCTCTAGAGAGACGTAGGAGGGACGAGAGGTTCTGGCGAGACGCGGAACACAGTGAGAAAACTTCCCCTGGGTTCTGACTACACTGTGATAATCCCTTTAAGTGTTACGAACTAAACAACGTGCCTCAACGCTCTGGAATGCAAGAGTCTAGGAGGTGGGCTTGAGCTCTCCTGAAGGCGCCCTACCACCACCACCACCACCACTACCACCTACACCACCACCACCTCTACCACCACTACCACCTACACCACCACCACCACCACTACCACCTACACCACCACCACCTCTACCACCACTACCATAACAACCACTACCACCACATGATATATAACAACATCTTACCCCCCCTCTACCCCCCTTTTTAGGAGAGAGAGAGAGAGAGAGAGAGAGAGAGAGAGAGAGAGAGAGAGAGAGAGAGAGAGTTAGGATCGTCATCAATTTAAGTTCCGTTTATTAAAGGAAATTAGATTAAAGAAGCGTTGATAACCACCATTGATGTCCCTTAACAGACGATGCAATAACACCACACTTAAATAACAGCCAATAACAACCAATAACAACCAATAAGGATGTTCTTGGTTATTTTTATTACAGGTTTAAAGACGATTTCGTAAAGTTTATAACCAGGAGAGTTTACACAGCGGTTTGTGCCTCCAAAAGGCAGTGTTTGTCTAGAGAGGAGAGGGAGGCTGAAGGAGTGGCTGAAGAAGGAGTGGCTGAAGGAGTAGTGGCTGAAGAAGGAGTGGCTGAAGGAGTAGTGGCTGAAGGAGGAGTGGCTGAAGGAGTAGTGGCTGAACCTTCTTCCCTTATTATGTTGAAGGTGTTGTTGGTTGTGGTGATAGTGGTTGTTGGTGTTGTGGTATGGTCTTGTTGTGGTATGGTCTTGTTGTGGTGATAGTGGTTGTTGGTGTTGTGGTATGGTCTTGTTGTGGTGATAGTGGTTGTTGGTATTGTGGTATGGTCTTGTTGTGGTGATAGTGGTTGTTGGTGTTGTGGTATGGTCTTGTTGTGGTGATAGTGGTTGTTGGTGTTGTGGTATGGTCTGGTTGTGGTAGTGGTGAGGGTTCTTCTTAATTTGACTTCTTCTTCTTCTTCAATACACACAGTACATTAAACCAAGTATGTTAACTCCTTATAAGTACAGTTTAAGAGGTTAATCCATCACCTATGACCTTAACTAATCTGATGGAAACATTGAATTGACTGAGCCTTAAGTATATTCCTTTTATATATTGAACCTAACCTAACCTAACCTAACCTAACAACATCAATATATAAAAACAACAGCATGACCTTTACTCACCTTATATACGTAGTGAGTCTGGTTCATTCGGGTGGCATGTGGTTGAATCGTTCTAGGGCAATGCAAGCAACCAGTCGTGCAGGCGAGGTGAATCTGGTCATGCAAGCAAGCAGGGGCGCGGGGGAAGGGGGGGGGGAGAGCAGAGACCTTCGGGGGATCCACTGTGATTATTTACTGGCAGTTTAATTTTTATGGTGGTGTGTGGTCAGTCCGGGTCAGCTAGTGGAGGTGAGGTATACATATGTTGGCACTGAGGGTATCCCCCTTCCCCCTTCCTCACATTCCTTCACTTCCTCCCCCCCCCCCTTCCTCTCATCGCTTACCCTCCAACTTTCCTCTCACCCCTTCCCCCCTTCCTCCCTCCCCTCCCCCTTTTCCCTCCCCCCTTCCCCTGCCCCCTGCCCCCTTCCTCCCCGACACACACAGGGTGAAGGTCAGAGTCAACATCCTCTCCAAGTTACATCAAGAGTCTTAGATTGTAGGAAGTCTCTCGTCTCAAAACTCAATTGTCTCTCACTTCATATCTACAAAAATCTCTCACCCTCACTAATTATCTCTCACCCCTCTAACTACCTCTGTCACCCCTCTAAACACCTCTCTCACTCCTCTAACTATCTCTCACCCCTCTAACCATCTCTCTCACCCCTCTAACCACCTCTCTCACCCCTCTAACCACCTCTCTCACCCCGGGTCACTAAATGCCTCTCGCCACGACCCCCCTAAAAATAAACTACCATACGCTCTAATGTCATTATCCAACAGAGAGTCTCCTCCCCCTCCCTCTGTACCCTCCTGGACCACCCTATTACAGACGAGCTAATTAACCACAAATCCCCACCGTTTATTTCCCTAGTCAATAATGGCCTCAGGGTAATGAAGTAGTTGAGGGGGATTACTTAGTCTGGTCGTCACGTCGAGGTCTGGTGAGGTGGGGGAGGGGGTGAGGAGGATGGTAGACCTAATCTGAGGAGTCGGGGTGGTGTTGTGGGTCGGTCGGATGGTGATGGTGATTGTGAGAGCGTGGGAAGATGCTGTGTGTGTGTTAAATGTTTTAATACAACTAATAATGTGTGATCCAACCAATAACAACATACACCAGAGAAACAAAATCCATAAAAAATAATGAAAGTTTTAATTAAATTTCAATAAAACAAAAATATATCAAATGTACTAAGGGGAACCAACTCATTGCTGTTAACCTTCACTCAACTAATCTTCCAGGTAACAGATAATTTACACTTGAATATAAACTGTTCATAGGAGAAAGAGACCAGTGTCGTCTCTTTTCTTTCCCACCTCATTCACATCCAGAAGAAACGGTCTAACCCCAACCCCTGCAAGACCCGAGGCAGAACACGAGGACTATTGAATAAAACACCCAGAACTCGGACACAATACACCCGCTAATACAAACTCAGCGTGAAGTTGTGGCCAGTTGCTCTAATACCAACACCTCCCCGACACTGAGCCACCAACACCTCCCCGACACTGAGACACCAACACCTCCCCGACACTGAGCCACCAGCACCTCCCCGACACTGAGCCACCAACACCTCCCCGACACTGAGCCACCAACACCTCCCCGACACTGAGCCACCAACACCTCCTCGACACTGAGCCACCAACACCTCCCCGACACTGAGCCACCAACACCTCCCCGACACTGAGCCACCAACACCTCCCCGACACTGAGACACCAACACCTCCCCGACACTGAGCCACCAACACCTCCCCGACACTGAGCCACCAACACCTCCCCGACACTGAGCCACCAACACCTCCCCGACACTGAGCCACCAACACCTCCTCGACACTGAGCCACCAACACCTCCCCGACACTGAGCCACCAACACCTCCCCGACACTGAGGTACCAACACCTCCCCGACACTGAGCCACCAACACCTCCCCGACACTGAGCCACCAACACCTCCCCGACACTGAGCCACCAACACCTCCCCGACACTGAGGCACCAACACCTCCTCGACACTGAGCCACCAACACCTCCCCGACACTGAGGCACCAACACCTCCTCGACACTGAGCCACCAACACCTCCCCGACACTGAGCCACCAACACCTCCTCGACACTGAGCCACCAACACCTCCCCGACACTGAGCCACCAACACCTCCCCGACACTGAGCCACCAACACCTCCCCGACACTGAGCCACCAACACCTCCCCTTTAGTCACGTGTTATTTGTTTACCTGGACGGTGGTGATTTGTTCCCGTTTTCTATGACTTTTATGAGCGAGTATCCGAGGTGCGTCAACACATTCAGCAGCTGCCAGCAACACCTCTCTTGGTCCCCGTGGGCGAGCTCAACATCTTCTCCTTATTATTCGTGTGTTCCATAAACGAGACGACGGCAATACAAGGGGAATAAAAGTGAGACTTGGTAGGCAGTAACAACTTTATGTCACTCTCAAAATGCAGGCGGGGTTTTATTACCTCTAGCACAGTTGGCGATAAACGTAACTTTTTTTCTTTTTTTTTTTAAGACTTTGATGTTATCAATAGGGAAGTGGCCACCTTATACCGCCAGGTCTCGTCCCCCCAGGGTGCCTCTCCTGCTTCCCAGAGATGGTCGAAAGTTCATCACAAACTAACGGCACAATAACTCTTACCGCCCAGTGTATCTTATTACCTTCTGAGAATATTTGTTTTACTGAAGGCAGCGTTAGCTAGTTTATGGAAGTATAGATTGATCCCCAAATAAATATTGGATTATCATGTCCTATAATTCATCTCCCTGACAACGAAAGTCTTTTAAAGGGCGGTCGTTGAGGAAGACACGCTCCCTAAACTGTCAAGTGGTGTTGGTATAAGACACGTGCAACCTAACCGGCCTGCAGCCATCCACGGCGACCAAAATTTAGATAAAATCATTTCTTGCTCTTTTTTTCATCTGTTCCTCATAAACACTGGAGGACCTCAACATGACCAATGTATTTATAACCTAACCAGCGTTTGTCATCTTGGTTAACACTTGATAGTTACTCGATACTTCAGTGGGATATATTTACTAATACAAGCACTAAGGTATGAACTGGGGTATTAGGTATCAACTGGGGTATCAACTGGGGTATTATTCACTGTTGTATGGCAAGAAAAACAAAACAAACACATAATAAACGATAATATACATACACATATTCATACATACACACATACATAAAACTACATACATATAATTCACAAAACAGAGAGTGGCAGTGTATGTTAATTCAGGTGTTAGGGAGGGTGAGGAGAAGAAGTCAACGTCCCACAACACTGTACAGGTGATCGACCCTACCTGACCGTCACCACCTGGTTCATCAGTTGTGTTAGTTCCTCATGTTGGTAAGTCCAGGTAAAATGTTACACTTAGTACTGATATTAACTTGTGTGTGTGGTGGAGATAGGAGATAGGAAAAGTCTTATTATTCGAGATTATTATTATTATTATTATCATTATTACTGAATTATTGTCATTGTTGTTGTTATTATTACTTTTATCAGTATTATTATTTGTATTATTCTCCATCATTCACATCGTATTTTCTTCCTTATCTTCGTATTATATCTTTATCGTCTTTTATTCACCAAACACAATCTTTACACTCAAGTCATAAGTGTTGCTGATTACAAAAAACTACGCTACTCCATAAAATTCTAAACCAATTAGCTTAATGGTCATATAAAAGTGGCGTGGTTAGTGGAGCGTAAAGCCGTGTGTTATATTTCCTCAGACAACCACCCACCACCCCCCATTGTTACTCTCCTCTTGTTGACAACTGAAGAAGCACAAAGCCCTTGAAGGAACATAGGATAAACAGAGAACGATTCCCATTATAATTTTGTTTTTTCCATCTGGATTTAATAGTAATGTTATGTTCTGTCTCTTTGCTGTGGATGAAATAATTAGTTAAGAGTCTGTATAGTGAGAAAAAAGGGGTGTTATTGATTATGTTTTGGTATCATAAGGAAGGTGTAATTATTGTCGTTATTATTACCATGGGTGTAACTGTGTGGTAGGTGTTTTCTGTCCTGTCTGTCTATCTGTCTGTCTCTGTCTGTGTCCCTAAAATAACTCACGAACGGTTTGACGGATCTGCGCTAAACTTGATAGGCCTAATAAACAGATGGCAACGTCTACAGGATAAACTTCTACGACAAATCACTCCCAAATTTGACCAAGTTTTGCCAACGTAAGTATATACGTGTGTGTGTGTGTGTGTGTGTGTGTGTGTGTGTGTGTGTGCAATGATAATATAGATTTTTTTTGTGGTGGTAAAAGAAAACGATGAGATAAGACAATTTCTCTCGGTAACTACATTAAATTACAGTCACTAGTTCGATATATACCCATGCCATGGTAACTGTTTGTGAGTATGGCTTACATCCGCTCGGTTGATGTTTAATTACCATAACATTTGTTTCGTGGAATGATAACGAAGGGGCATCAATCTGAACTACCTTGTTATCACCTGGCTGGGACAAGCATGGCATTTTCGATAACCACATTGGCTATACCTGACAATGCCAATCAAAGCAATTTTATCATTAACATTACTTTCATGCGGCTAAGACAAACGACTGACGCTTGTGTGGTAATACCAGACAATGAACGACTAACAATCGGTTCCATCTAGCAATGATAAATTAAGTAGCATTAACATAAACATTGTTCCAGTGTGACAATGGAACCAGGAAGTATTGGTAACATTGGCTTTACTCATCATTCGATTCAAGTTTTATTTACAAGTCAGATGTGTCGGGCTGCCTTGATTATTAAATTTACTGAAATAACTTATGATGCTGACTATAAATTCCATCTCTTTTGTATCTAGAGAGAACAGGAGGAGTATTTAACCCTGTAGAAATGAGATTGAACTCTTTAGGAATGAGATTAAACCTTCTAGAGGTAAGAGTTAAACCCTCTAGGAGTGACACTTAACCAACAGAGATGAAAGTGAACCTCCGGGAATTATATTTAATCCTCCAGAAACAATATTTGATCTCTTAGGAATAAGGTAGGAATATAAAGCCTCTAGGGGCGAGGTTCACCCCCCAGGCACGACAGATCCTCACGTTAATAAGCAAACATCATAAAAGCCATAACCTCATCTGGCAGAATCAACCTGACAACCAATCCAAGGAAATCAGTGCCGGCATTATTTTATATGTACGCGGAGGTGTGAAGCGAATCAGCGTCGCTGCCCGCCTCTCACCTGCACAAAGAGGCAGTAAATAATAATCAACACTAACAATGTGGCTGCATTGGGCGGGGGTGAGGCGCCATGGGTCGAGACACAGCTCCGGCATCACCAAACTCGGTCAGATACAACATTTGTCCATTACTGACCGAGTTGCCACATTTTTTGGCGGTATTTACAGAAAGTCTGGAGGTTTGTAGTTGGAGGAGGCGCTGCCGAAGAATGGTCAACCTGTCGGGGACGTTGCTGAAGTTGGGTTTCGCGGGAAACCTGCCCGCTAGGGAGCGGATGTTATCTGGCTCTTGAGTCAGCAGTTTGGAAAGTGGTCACTAGATGGCAGCTCGTCACACCCTCCACCCAGAGTTACCAAAATTCATGGTATCAATCATCAAGAAAGTTTATTTATCTGCCTGCAAGGATCTGTTTTGATGCAGTACATCTGATCCTACGAAAATTTACTTCCCAGTTAATCTGATAAAACTTGGCGTTAAGCTTCTAAAGTCCCACAACACTACAATGTTTGAAGAGAGCCAACATCCAGTCCTTTGGCGACACTGCATAGCCCGCTGAGCCCAGAGTCGGGGACATGCTGAGAAGTGACATTTATACCAGGTTTCTTCACACCTTGAAAACACTGCGGGACATAAATTTCAGAGACAAAATTTCTGCACGTACGCTTAACGACCGTCCTTTTCTCCCTCTGAGATCCGTAGACATTTTGATCCGTATTGAGTACCAGCAAGAAGGGCGGAACTCCCCTGAAGGAAGAATGGTTGTTGTGCCACTTTTACGGTCTAAGGTTTATTCTCTTTGGGTCCAGCGCCCCGCAGTCGATGTCAGCCAAGGGTTAAACGTTGTTTGAAATGTTAAAATGAACCGGGTCTGATCTGTATATTATATCCGAGCGGAGCGTGGGAACGGCCGAGAAGGGATCGCCATAGTTACGTGATCTTTCGCCAGCCACGGAGAATAAAGAAGGATAAAAGGAAGGAGATAAATAAAAGGATAAGAATGGAGTGAATGGCGAGGGATAAAGAAGGGGTAAATAAGACTCACAATAGAGCACAAATGAAAAGGGATGACTGAAGAAACGCAGCTCAAAGGAATGAAAACATAAAATTCAAAGGCCAGTCTATGCCGTCCATTGGTGATGTCATTTATACCTTCCGGGGTGAATGAGGGAAGAGTAGAGACCTTACAAAGCCTACCACATCCCCTCCCAGCATGTTTTTACAACACCACTCGTAGGTTTGTTTCACTACGAGGAGAGGGACGAGTGGGGGATTACAACACCACTCGTGGGTTTGTTTCACTACGAGGAGAGGGACGAGTGGGGGATTACAACACCACTCGTAGGTCTGTTTCACTACGAGGAGAGGAACGAGTGGGGGATTACAACACCACTCGTAGGTTTGTTTCACTACGAGGAGAGGAACGAGTGGGGGATTACAACACCACTCGTAGGTTTGTTTCACTACGAGGAGAGGAACGAGTGGGGGATTACAACACCACTCGTAGGTTTGTTTCACTACGAGGAGAGGAACGAGTGGGGGATTACAACACCACTCGTAGGTTTGTTGTACTGTTTCTTCGTTTCTCTGTTTATCTCTTTTCCTCTTAACTCATCTCTCAATTTCTCTATTTCTTCTTTATCGCTTTGTTTGTCTGTCACTCTCACTATGCTTCTTTTCCGGTCTGTCTGACTATTTTTACTCCCTGTCTGTCTGTCTGTCTATGCCTGTCCTTGCATTTACACAAACACACTACTCAACAACTAACCCCCCCCCCCCCCCACAAAAAAAGGTAAAAAAATTAAATAAATAAATAAATAAGTAAAAACAAAACACAATAAAAAAAAATACCAAAAAATATAAATAAAAAATTACAAAAACAAAATATAAATACAAAAAAGTACAAAAAAAGGTTACAAAAGAGTTCCCTCGGTGTCATAATAGTTCCCTCGGTGTCATAATAGTTCCCTCGGTGTCATAATAGTTCCCTCGGTGTCATAAAAGTTCCCTCGGTGTCATAACAGTTCCCTCGGTGTCATAAAAGTTCCCTCGGTGTCATAAAAGTTCCCTCGGTGTCATAACAATTCCCTCGGTGTCATAATAGTTCCCTCGGTGTCATAATAGTTCCCTCGGTGTCATAAAAGTTCCCTCGGTGTCATAACAGTTCCCTCGGTGTCATAACAGTTCCCTCGGTGTCATAATAGTTCCCTCGGTGTCATAATAGTTCCCTCGGTGTCATAATAGTTCCCTCTTACAACAGTCGGGTATAAAATAAAATTCTTTAATCGTATCAAAACATCAAGAGGTAATAATATATTCTGGAGGTTCACACAAAGAGAGAGAGAGAGAGAGAGAGAGAGAGAGAGAGAGAGAGAGAGAGAGAGAGAGAGACAGACAGTGAGAGAGAGAGACTTCAATGCAACAACAAGAAGTAAGCCTAACCAAACTCCTTCACCACCGCCTCCTTCACCGTCGCCTTCTGTTGTATCAGTCAGTGGTGTGGTTTTGCTTTGTCTGTCTGTCTGTCTGTCTGTCTGTCTGTCTGTCTGTGTGTATGTCTGTCTGTCTGTTTGTCTGTCTGTCTGTGTGTGATTCCCCCTCCTCATCTCCTCATTCAGTTAGTCAGTCAACTCCTAATGTGACTCATACTCGAGACGTCTGACTCATCACACCCCCGCCAACTGACTCATCACACCCCCACCAACTGACTCATCACACCCCCGCCAACTGACTCATCACACCCCTCCACAACTGACTCATCACACCCCTCCACAACTGACTCATCACACCCACACCAACTGACTCATCACACCCCCGCCAACTGACTCATCACACCAACACCAACTGACTCATCACACCCCCGCCAACTGACTCATCACACCCCCACCAACTGACTCATCACACCCACACCAACTGACTCATCACACCCACACCAACTGACTCATCACACCCACACCAACTGACTCATCACACCCCCACCAACTGACTCATCACACCCCCACCAACTAACTCATCACACCCCTCCACAACTGACTCATCACACCCCCACCAACTGACTCATCATTCTCAAAAGTTCGCAAGTTCATTTTTTTTACTAGTAAGCAGAGATATGTAAACACACTTAACTGACTCACTTACTTACAACTACTACGAAAAAAAATAAAATTCAAGATGGCGTCAGAATTAAACAGGGATTCCATACTCAAGGTAAATGTCAGTGATTCCGGAACAAAAAATAAAATAAAATAAAATAATAAATAAATAAAACACGTTGATGAAATAAATTTATATACTTAAATGAATGTATAAATAATAGAGCCAAATTAAAGTTAATAAACAGACATAAATATTGATGGTATGAAATAAAGTTTGGTTCCTTAGTGTATTGTATTGACTTAGATGGTGTAATAATGTTTAGGAAGTGATTCGTATGTGTGTGTGTGTGTGTGTCTGTTCTGGGGAGGGGGAGGGAGGGGGAGGGGGTGGTGGGGAGGAGGGTGAGAGACCATTCTTGGCCGTCTCACACAAAAGAGAGGAAGACATTCATTTGGCTTAGCAAGGTGAGGGAAACAGGCAAGAGAGACCTCCCCCCCCCCCCCCCCTCTCTCTCTCTCTCTCTCTCGACCCAAAGATACCAAAACACGTAAACAAAAGAAGACTAGAAACAATAAACGAATGAAAACAAGAGAATGACGCAAACAAGAGGATCAAAGCCTTTTTAATAGGATTCTTATGTCATTTATATAAGATGGCGTCTCAGTATAATTTTAATATCACTTTGGACAGTTATTGTGGTTTGTGTTATATGTGAGTCAATTCAAGGCGTTTATACTCTTTTAGTTACGAAAACAAATGACGTACGAATTGTTGAGAAGCCAGGCGTCCTATTGTTAGTTATGCCTGAAAACTACCAATTTCACTCTCCCTTCAGTTTCCACTATATCCCTTAACCCTTATCTATGCTTATTTGCCATTTTCTATGCCCGATTCACCCTCTTCTATGCCCCTTCATCCTCCCCTATGCCCCCTTCACCCTCCTCTATACACCCTTCTCCCTCCACTGTGTACCCTCGGCTATAAAACCGGTTTATGTTTACGATATACAATACCTGCGATTCCCCCCCCCCCCTTTTTTTTTGCCAATATCCGGAGCCATGACAAGACTTACCTTGATCCACTGACCTCTGACCTCTGTTGACTGAGCCTCCAGGGACTGACTATACCTGAACTTCTACACACCTGTCTGATTAAGAATTTGTACCCCCAGGTGTGTGAATTTACGTGTATGTACGATTTTTAGTTCATATATATATGTTTTTGTATATAATGAAAAAAAATGAATATCACCACGACAACGATACTTCATACGACAGGACGAAATAACACAACAAAACACAAGAGAATGACGAAGAGGATGACACACAGAGAGATAATCGGATTAAATGAGAAGTAGAGGACACGAGGTAATACAATAAAGACTTAGAGAAGCACAAAAGAAAAAGGAAGACTTAATCAGGGCGTGAAATGATGATGGTCGTATTTAATAAAAGAGTACAGTAATGTGTTCATTCCTTTGATCGTCCACCGCCTTTGTTGACGTTTGGGAGGAACTACGCTTTTGGGGTTAGGTTTGACTGGTGGTGATGGTGGTGGTGAGGGTGGTGGTGGTGGTGGTGGTGGTGGTGGTGGTAGTGGTAGTGGTGGTGGTGGTGGTGGTGGTGGTGGTAGTGGTAATGGTAATGGTGGTGGTGGTGGTTGTGGTGGTGGTGGTGGTGATGGTTGTAATAGTAATGGTAGTGATGATAGTGATAATAATGGTGGTAACGAGGATAAATATAGAGAATGAAATAATGAAGAAGAATCATTAAAAAAATAAAAATATCAATATTAATAAACGAAAAAAAAAATTATTGTCCACCAAAATTAAAAAAAAAAAAACACAAGCTTCAACACTAAACAACACAAAACCTAACAATAAATCAACACAAATATTACTCAACAAACACAACACGTCTAAAAAAAAAAATAATAAAAATAACTCACCTGTTCTTCCTATCACCTGGTTCACATAGGTTAAATAAGCAACCACATCAGATAGTCGACTCACCTTTTACTTTATACACCAAACATAATTGTCCTATTCCTCGACTATCTCAACCTTGTCCTGTTGTACACTTGACGACCTCTTATCCTGCCACCTTCATCTGCTGGTCTATTAAGTAAGGCTCTTCTGGATCTTCAATAACGTTAATATACCTCTGTTGGAATATATTAACGTGATGTATATGCGAAGGGCTGGGCTGTTTGTCTTCATTTTAGTCAAGTGAGACTACACCCTAGGTATGTGTGTGTGTGTGTGTGTGTGTGTGTGTGTGTGTGTGTGTGTGTGTGTGTGTGTCTGTGTGTGTGTGTGTGTGTGTCTGTCTGTGTCTGTGTGTGTGTGTGTGTGTCTGTCTGTTTGTCTGTGTGTGTGTGTGTCTGTCTGTCTGTCTGTCTGTCTGTGTGTGTGTGTGTGTGTGTGTGTGTGTGTGTGTGTGTGTCTGTCTGTCTGTCTGTCTGTCTGTGTGTGTGTGTGTGTGTGTGTGTCTGTCTGTCTCTCTGTATGTGTGTCTGTGTGTGTGTCCTGTAAACATTAATAGCGTGTATACAATAAATATAAAACAAAGTCACCAGCTATTATTAAACATCTAAACACTCTCCATACATTAAAAAAAAAAAACATTAAACTGACTCTAACATCAAAAATAACAACCATTCGTCATCACAGAACACTAATACCAACACAGCCTTTAGGAAAACAACATCAACATTACCTCAGTCACTTAAACAATTCCTCTCTCACATTGATCAAACCAAAGTGATTTTTATTTTATTCATATTATCTTTTCCTTAGAGTTCATAGTCGGGGCTTTTTTTTGTGTGTGATCTGTGTAAGTTATTTTTATTGTTTGTTTATTTATATTAAAGAGGACGGGGGGGGGGGGGTTACTCTGTTAGATGCGTGAGTGTTGGAGGAGGTCTGCTACACGCCCCAGTGTTTTGGAGGAGGTCTGCTACACGCCCTAGAGTGTTGGAGGAGGTCTGCTACACACCCCAGAGTGTTGGAGAAGTCCTCTACACGCCCTAGAGTGTTGGAGAGGTCTGCTACACGCCCCAGAGTGTTGGAGAGGTCCTCTACACGCCCTAGAGTGTTGGAGGAGGTCTGCTACACACCCCAGAGTGTTGGAGGAGGTCTGCTACACGCCCCATAATGTTGGAGGAGGTCTGCTACACGCCCCAGAGTGTTGGAGAGGTCTGCTACACGCCCCAGAGTGTTGGAGAGGTCTGCTACACGCCCCAGAGTGTTGGAGAGGTCCTCTACACGCCTCTTGTATTGGCTATCGAGGTTTAATGTACACACTGGAGCACAGGACTTGTGTTAAGGGGCCCTGTGGTTCAGCTCAAAGCCTTTTATTTATTGCATTATAAGTCGGCTTTAATGTTTCCTGTTTGCCTTTTGTGTTCGTCTGTCTGTCTGTCTGTCTCACTCACAAGGTACCAAGGATTTTATTCCTGTCATAATGTGTGTGTGTGTGTGTGTGATTCACCTGTCATTATTTGCTAGTATATTAGTCAGCTATTTATGTTAATTTATTGTTTATGTATACTTCTGTTTATTCATTATAACGTGTATGTATATATGTATATTTATAAATATATAAATATACATATGATTTTTCCCCCTCTCTCATGGCCAACTAAATATCACTAATGAATTTCAGATCGTGACTATTACCAGACAACTTTTCATAAGATTCTCTCATTCCTCTTTCATTCAATGGCTGACTTAAGAAACTTGTACAGCAGCCAGCGAGCAAAATCCGCCCTTGAGACGAAAGGAAAGACGGAAGAAAAGGGAACTCTAAACGGACAGAAGGAGACAGATCAGAAACTACTACATTTAAATCCTTCAATCCCAGGTAAGAATGATTTCAACTCCTATAGTGAAAAGTCGTATTGGAACTTATTATAACCAGGGGCTACTGTATCTCTCCCTGCTGTAAGGCGTACGGTACAGTGGCGGCCTGCTACAGAAGACGACCATATCTAGTCAGAGAGGGTTAAAGTCATCAAGTACTTGGATCTAAAATTGGAACCGGATTTAAAATTTCATGTTATAACTATAAAGGTTAGGTTAGGTTAGGTTCCCTACCCCTCTACTCTCGTCATTCCTTACCCTTCATTTCCTTTATTCTTCCCCTCATCCTCCCCCCCCTCCCCACTTCCCCCTTATCCGCCACCTCTCTCCTCCTTCTTTCATCACTCCTTCTCCTCCCTTCCCTTTATCCCTCTTCCTCTCCTTCTACTATCCCTTCCCCTTCCACCGTCCGTTCCCATCCTCTCCCCTTTTTACATTCGTACCTTCATCCTCCACCTCTATCCCTCCTCTCCCCCTTCCCTTCTCCCTCCTCCACCCTCAACTCCCCTCCCCTCATCCCTTGTTCCCCCTCCACCTCTCCCCCACCCTCCCCTCTCCCCCCCTTCATCATGGCAGCACACAGGGGGGTAATCAGTCACAACACAGTTCCACAAAAGACACACTGTTGACCATTAGTGAAAAAATAGGAAATTGTGTAGACGTGATGTAAGCTTTCAACTCATCCCGGGTTGTCGAGGCTCAAGTAATTACCACCATGACTTGGGGTTTTAATTATCATCGAGTATAACCAAATATTTTTTTTAATTTTTTTTTTTATATATATATCCTGTTTAACGTTAAAGATTATAAGGAAGATTTAGTCACCTCAGTTTACTTTACTTGATGATTATTATACACCTTATTGCTTAAAAAATAATCAAATTAAATCTAATTAACCTAATCTAATAATCAAACCTAACCTAATCTAATCTAACCTTATGTAACTAAACTTAAACTAACTTTATCTCCATGACCAATTTTTACCTTCGGCTGTTAACAAAATTTGATTATCTAAGTCATTATAAAATTTGGGCGAAGCAGAAAATTTGACATAAGAGAAAAAACGGAGCGTAGGAGGGAAGGAGGGAGAAGGAGGGAGGGAGGGAGGGAAGAAGGAGAAGGAGGGAGAGAAGAGGGGAGGGAGGGAGTGAGGGAGGGAGTGAGGGAGAGTAGCCATTCCCGATAGGTCATGGCGAGTATTGTGGCTCCCTCCCTCCAGCGTTACCCACCGCTACCGTCACCCTTGTTAATGAAACACTCTCACCTCCCTTACCTCATCTCCCCTCCCTTACCCCCCCCCTCCCCCATCTCCCCCCTCCCCCCCTTCCTCTCACATTCAGCTCCGTGTCACAGGAACAATTTCTGCCATTGAGTCTCGCTGTTGCCCCTGACACAATCTCTTAAAAGTGCGGCATTCATCGGAAAATGGGAAATGTCAGCTTGGGGGAAGGAGAGTCGAAGCCTGGACCCCGCTATCACGTCGTCGCTTCTACCACCACCACCACTACCACCCCACCCTGCTACCTCGAACCATGCCCCCACCCCCCACCCCCCTCCCCCCACCTACCTATACCTACCTACTACGGATAATTCGTTTGTGGATTTGTATGCATTTGTGTATTTATTTAATTTTTTAAGTTTTGTTGTTGTTATGTGATAATTACCCAGGTGTCAATAATCTCACTAAGTAACGAAACACCTCATTACATAAACAACATCGCTAACAATCATTCATAACAACGAAACAATGAACAGTATTAAGATTGAGACGATACCTAAATAGAGTCTCAAAGTATCGTAAAACGAAACACGGTCTAAAACTATCGCAAATTGAGAGAGAAATAAGGAGGATAAAACACGATACTGTCAACAACTTTCCCAGAACTTAACGACCACTAAATGATTTACAAGTGAAAATAAATAAAGACAAATGAAAATAAAAGAAAATATTATGTTGAAGACCATTGTTTTGTTTTCTTTCTTCTGTCTCTTCTTCCTCTTTCTCTTGCTGCTGCTTCTTCTTCATCGCTTCCTGTTTCTTCTTCTTCTTCTTCCTCCTCCTCCTCCTGTTTCTTCTGTGTCTTCCTCCTTCTCCTCCTCCTTCTCCCCTTCTTCTTCTCCTCCTTATCCTCTTCTACCTCCTCCACCTCCTCCACTACCCCCTCTCCCTCCCCCTTCTCCACTACCCTCTCTCCTTCCCCCTCCTCCACTACCCCCTCTCCCTCCCCCTTCTCCACTACCCCCTCTCCCTCCCCCTCCTCCACTACCCCCCTCCCTCCCCCTCCTCCACTACCCCCTCTCCCCCCTCCTTCTTCCCCTTCAGGTGGCTCAGGAGCGCCCCATCCCACGTAATAAGTGATTGTTGAGGGCACAATGGCGGTGTCAACACATGACATTCACAGCCGGTAATTATTGACGCCCAGTGGACAATATTACGGTCTTGAAGGATCCCGTAACGAGGAACTGTGAGACGTCTTGACCAAAGTCCTCCCATGTGCTTCATTTCAGTCTCCGAGTTTATTTTTATTTTTTTATTTATTTTTTTTAAGTGAAGGAAATGTTTTAGATCTATGATGTTTTGTTTGCTGTGGTCTGAAACATGTGTGTGTGTGTGTGTGTGTGTAAAACGTTTCGGTGTTTCACGTTTCAGTCCAGAACGTTTCAGGATGGGAATTGTATAAAAGGAAAAAAGTTTATGTTCTGGGTGGTCTAACGTTAATTTATTTAGACTGGATAATTCTCAACTTAACCTAACCTAACCTAACCTAACCTAACCTAACCCACACAGCAACAAACATCACTCCCATACATCAAAGAACTACCGTACCTATATCCAGACCCCCATCACAAACCTCTACAATACAAGAGGTTACAGACACCACCACCACCACCACGTCGTCGGCAGTAGAAAGGTCTTTGGGCTTTCATACCAGCAACAGCCTGATAAAGAATTACATGTCAGCTCTATTCACTAACCCTTATGCCCCCCTTTCACTCACTATTAAATGTCTATACAGGTATTTTCCCAGGCATGTTTCACGTGTCCGATCTCTTGGGGTTTCTTTATCTGACACTGGCTTTGGCTTAGGTTGAGGTCTTTTTTTTATTATTTATTATTTATCTATCGTTTTTATTGTCTATTTTTTTTAGGGGGTTAGTCTTTGGTAAGATAAAAGACTCCGGTATCAATAGTCGATGAGAGAGAGAGAGAGATTATTCCTCTCTCTCTCTCTCTCTCTCTCTCTCTCTCTCTCTCTCTCTCTCTCTTCATTTCATCCCAACTTTTTACTCCTCGTTTATTCACCGTTTAGCTTTTACCTTCGTCCAGGTGGGAGGTAGTACAGATAAGCTTGATGTAACTGTAACACGAGGTAAACTAACCCCAGTCTTTGTAACCCCCCCCTCCTCCTCCTCCACTACCACCTGTTTACTGACCCACTCTAGCACCTGTACCCTGTATTTTTAATTAGGCTGATGTACCTGTAATTTGTGTACCTTAATCCCTAATGAGTTGCTCAGTGTATCAGTAAGTCTTCTATTTGATAAGATTCTATATCATACAGGCTTGCGATATGCTGATAACAAATAAAGGAAATAAACACTATATTTCGCCCCAAAACACAAAATTTTCTTCCCCAAACACAAAATTTCCCTCAAAACACAAAATTTCCCTCAAAACACAAAATTTTCCTCAAAACACAAAATATCCCCTAAAAAAAAAAAAACTGAAAATTTTCTTCCCCAAACACAAAATTTTCCCCCTAAACACGAAATTCCTAATCGTTTACGTGTATTTCATCTCAACTCACCCCTGAAGATTTGAGATACACGAAAGCACTTGGAAATTGTGTGTTTTTTTTAGGGTGGAGGATCACACAAACCTATGATATAAAAAACTATCTACTGTCATAACAAAACAAAAAAAATTATCACTCCTCCATCCCATCTATGAACCCTGGAGTCATGAACCAGCGAATCCGAGACATAACACAGTGTCGGATTCGAAGGTTCATCAGTCTCGGGTTCATATATAGGACCCAAATGACAGAACTTTTTTTTTTTCCGTGATTATAAGTTAGTTCGTTAAATAAACCTAATTACACACGTATGTTTGTTATGTAGAGAATGTTAAGACTTTAAGGTCGAGTTTTGAATAATTGACTAAGATTAGAATACCATTATGATGCCTTTTAGAAGTAAGTTAAGACATAAGGGTGAATGAGGCTGTCAAAACTACGGTACCTTCCTTAAACTTCCCATAAACATAGACGAAAAAGACAAAAAAAGGTTAAATAACTTCAAAACCTCTTTAAGGGAGGGGGGGGGGGAAGGAGGGAGGGGAGGGGAGGGGAGGGGGAGGAGGAGGAGGTGGAGGAGGAGGAATTCCACGTTTCTTTTGAGCTCTCTGTCGAAGTCGGAAGCAAGGAAATCGAACGCGTGTATTATCGTGTCTGTCTCAACGCGTTGGGAGATACGGTCGCGGGGAATCCCCTTGTGTTCCCATCAGCGGCTTTGTCATAACATTTTTCCATTTCCTGTAGTGATTTTTTGTTGTTATTCTTATTGTTCTTCCTTCTGTTATATTTGTATCGTTCTGCATTCCTATTGAGACTCTCTCTCTCTCTCTCTCTCTCTCTCTCTCTCTCTCTCTCTCTCTCTGTTCTTTCTTTCTTAATAAAATACGAGAAGACAAACGTAAATATTTATAAATTAGTAGATGAAGTCTATTACGCGCACACACACAAACACACACACACAAACACACACACACAAACACACACACACACACCAACACCCAAACCCACCCCCACACCTACACCTACCAACAACCCCCCCCCCCCCCCCCCCCGCCACATACACAGGTGAGTGGCCCGGGGAGGGGGGGGAAGGAGGCGGGGTGGGGCGGGGTGGGGTAGGGTGGGGCTGGTGGGGTTGGGGAGGGGGGTAGATAGCCGCATCTTGTATTTTATGACACTTGCGGTGTGACTTCAACAGGATTAACCCCTGCGTCCGGAACCATCCACATATCACCGGCTTCGTCTTCCCATTATAAACAAATACGAACACTAACCATACTTTAGATAAATATTACTAACTATAGGCTGAATGAAATAAAAACATACAATACAATTTCGTTATAACTACCATGAGAAATGAATCTTATTGGTGGACTATTTTGCTTAATGATCGTTATGGTGATTTAGTGATTCGAACGATCCGGCAAGCATCCCTGTGGCTTCCGGCTGGGACAGGTAAAAGGGAAAAACATAAAGGAATAAATTAAAGGAACGACCTAGAGGACCCAATAAATCAGTATTACGATCCGGCGTTTGGAGGAGATACGCGGAGACCTTGGAGACTGTCCTTGGAGATCTTGGAGACTGTCCTACATATAGCCCAGCCAGTGCTACTACTGTACAGTGTGCCGGTCTACAATACATATAGCCTACAAAACTACAATTTACTTTAGAATGCATATACTATCAACATTTTCTCCGGGATTTAGGTTAGGTTAGGTTAGGTTAGGTTAGTTTACACACACACACACACACACACACACACACCCACACACACACACACACACACTCCTCGGCACCTAGCATACCTACGTGTTCCGTCTCGTTCACACGTAAATTAAAAACACAAACACAATCTCTCGCCCGTGTGTGTCATGTTTAGAAGTATCATTAAAGGTTCAAGCAAGCGCGAAAATACCGCTGTAAGGTGTAATGTATTCGCTAGGGATTTAAACTGTAATCTATTTAGCGTAATCACCGGGACACACAAGGGGTAATTTTTCATTGGCATTCATCCCTTACACGGAGAGGACTAAGCCGAGAGAGAGAGAGAGAGAGAGAGAGAGAGAGAGAGAGAGAGAGAGAGAGAGAGAGAGAGAGAGCAGAGAGAATGTAATGCTGACCGACCCACACAACCTTTCAAGAGAGTTATAGCAACACCTGAAAGACACAAACATGTCAATATTATCATCATTATTCAACTTTGTCTACCTATATTATTCTACCTAAATAAACGGCATCAACTTCCTCTGTATAAACAAACTCTTTCCCTTTACACAAACCAAGTAAAGGTTCTGTTGATACCTCAGAATTTACCCTCAAACTACTGGTGATGGAGAAGGAGAGGTTAGGTTAGATTAGGTTAGATTAGGTTGGGTTAGGTTGGGTTGTGGTTAGAATTGAGTTACCAAAAAGAGTTACAGACAATACAGCGTGAAATTTAATTAGCTCACAGAAGAGTCCACAAAGATTACGTGAAAATAGCCCAAACACTCTCCCTCTCCACTCCCACATTCTCCCTATCCTCTCCAACACTCTCCCTCTCCTCTCCAACATTCTCCCTCTCCTCTCCAACACTCTCCCTCTCCTCCCCAACACCCCCCCTCCCAACACACCGAGTTGCTAACTGTTGAATACGACAAAGGTTGGAGGGTCACCTGATAGTTCTAAAGCATGAGGAAGGAAGGAAGGAAGGAAGGAAGGAAGGAAGGCTAGTTGCTTGCTAGTGATTGAAGCCTTATAGTCATTCCTCTTGTTCAATTGGGTTTCTGTCTCATTGCGCCTTTATTTTTTCTGTCCATTTTGACTTCTGTCACCTTTTGTATGGACTTCTTTGGAGTTCTGTCTCTTTTTTTTCAACTTCGTGTTCCATGTGTTCTCTCTCTCTCTCTCTCTCTCTCTCTCTCTCTCTCTCTCTCTCTCTCTCTCTCTCTCTCTCTCTCCACACCCACCCAATGACTAGCCCAAATGACACCCACAACAAACACCGCCACAAACCACAACAAAACCAATAGGCGAAAGAGAGGAAGAAGGGGAGAGGGGAGAGAAGGGAAGGGGAGGGGAAAGGGGAGAGAGAAGGGGAGTGAGGGGAGTAGGGGGATAGTGAGAGAGGAAACCAACGATTACTAAAAGATAAAAATAAAAAAAAACAAGAGAGGAATTAATCTGTCTCTCAAATCAACAGAAATCTCTCTCTCTCTCTCTCTCTCTCTCTCTCTCTCTCTCTCTCTCTCTCTCTCTCTCTCCCTTCCATGAGAGAGAGAGAGAGAGAAAGAGAGAGAGAGAGACAAACTGGCCCAGTGAAGGCCGACTATTCATCTGGAACAGAATCCCCATCACAAAAGACCTATCAGTGGCGGCTATAACACCCTCTGAAACACACAGTAGGCCCGCCGAAAAAGGATACAATCCCTCTACATTCACTCGTATTGGGTGAGCATTGGTTCCAATCGCCCGATACAAGTTCCGATCCCAACAAAAGCTGCAATGAAAACAAAAGCCTAAAACCCATCGCTCTGATAAACTTTCCAGTTGGTTTGAGTCTGCTGCAATTGGCTTTTCATATGTCGGGTGGCGTCCATTATAGCCAATATAACTGTGAATATCCGCCTCAGTTCTCAGCTCCAGAGGGGGAGAACACAATCATCCAATATTGACAATCCAAACATTTCTCCACTTAATCTATCTATGAAATTTAGCCAATATGTATTTATATATATACATAGATATACATATATATGTATATAGGTCATTCAGACTTAGCGGGAGGGCAATAATAGAGTTGATATTATGGCCGTGTATGCAGATTCACATATATCATCGAATATCAGGATTATTTGATGTGTGTGTTTTGGAGGCAGCATTTGGAGGCGTAATTATTATGAGAGTTTCCAATTGGCTGTACGTCAACGCTAAAGGAATTTTGTGTCAAGGATTAAAAAAAATTAGACCTGAAACAAGGGATCTGTTGATGAGTAGCTCTGGGGAAAGTGAGTCAGAATTATTTTTTTCGTGTTGTTGGAGCGAATCCTGAGTTAGTGAGTTTGTCTAAAATTAAAAAAAAAATTAGGTAGAGAATGATGGTAATAGTTATAGTGATATTAATAGTAAGAATAATGACAATAATATGGGTAATATAAATGATATCACTACTACTACCACTACTATTATTACTACTACTACTACTAATACTACTACAACCACTACTACTACTATGATTAATGTATATAAATATTTTTTTTTAAGACGAAAAACTAATCAGTTTCCTAATACATCAACATGGTATAGACTTTTGTGTTGGAAGTAATGTTGCTTATGATGTAGTGAAGAGCCATAATAATAACCCAAGTCTTTAAGTGGATATTTTAAGGTAGTGTATACAAGAGTTTTATCAAGTATCAGCAGTTGTTTTATTTCTCATTAGTTTATGTGTTTATTCCTCTATATATGTCTTTTATTTCTCTTGGGTTTGTTGTTCTCACTTGTTCTCTCTGTCTCTCCTCCTTCTCTTACTCTTGTCTCCTTCCCTTCTTCATCCAACCCTCTCTCACACCCCACAGTCATCCCTCCCTCACACCCCACACTCAACCCTCACACCCCACACTCAACCAACCCTCACTCCCTACACTCAACCCTCCCTCACACCCCACACTCAACCCTCCCTCACTCCCCACACTCAACCCTCCCTCACACCCCACACTCATCCCTCACATCCCACACTCAACCCTCCCTCACACCCCACACTCATCCCTCACACCCCACACTCAACCATCACACCCCACACTCAACCATCACACCCCACACTCAACCCTCACACCCCACACTCAACCCTCACACCCCACACTCATCCCTCCCTCACACCCCTCACTCAACCCTCCCCAACAGCGCGGCTAAGGCTTGCTCACAACAAAGGGCTGAGTCTGCCGCTCCATAAGGCTCTGGGTTTACACCTTAGTGATTGAGGCTAGCCAATAGCGTCCACAATCCAGCCGTGTTTGTTTTCAATTTGGCGGGACAGTTCGACCTGTTTATTTTCCTTATTTTGTTTGTTTCCGTTGTTTGTCATGGCGCCCTGTTTCGTCCGAGAGAAGCTTCGCCCTACTCATCTTTCCTCCGAGTAATTTTTTTTTTTATCTTTTTTTTTTTTTGACGTATTTTAGAAAGTTAATGTATTTGATTTCACGTATGGGTGATGAGTTATGAAGGACTAGCTATCTACAAGTTGTAATTGAAGCGATTTACTTGTATTTTATCTACTTTCATTATTCTACAAGTTATTTTCTTTTCTCTTTTTACTTTAACTTGTCAAAATGTAAAATATCTAATCTCTGGTTTACGTCAACTGAAGCTTTCTACTCCTGTTTTCTTTTTTCGTCATACAATTAAGAATATCTCCTTTTTTTTTTTAGATTTCTTGAATTTAAACTTTCTAATTTTACTTTCTATCAATTATCTACAAAATCAAGACTATACCTACTCTCTAGTGTCCTTCAGTAAGCTTTCTATGTCTGTTTTCTCTCTATCTCTCTCAATACTTTCTTTATTCTATGTTTATCAGTTCCTTGGTTCTTTTCTAGTGCTTTCTTCTTCCTAACCTTTCATTTTGCTCTTTTCCACCTCTTCCACAACACCTCCAACCTTCCTTCCCACCAAAACATCTTCCCTTCCCATCTCTATCTTTATCTCCTATCTCTTCCTACTCCATTCTAACCTATCTCCCACCTCTATCTCTCTCTCTGTCTCCCCTTTCCTCCCTTCAACTCCCTATCTCCCCATCCATCCCTCCCTCTTCTCCCCATCTCTCCTACCTCTGTCTCTCTCTATCTCCCCTTCCCTCCCTTCAACTCCTCATCTCCCCTACCCTCCCCTTCCCCATCTCTCACCTTTGTCTCCCTGTCCACTTCTCCCCACCACCACCACCCTTCCCATTCCTCTCCCCACTTATCCCTCACCCCTCTCCCTCTCTCTCTCTCCCCCTCTGCTCTTCACCCATTCATGGCTTGACAGGAATAAGGACAAGCTCATCAGGGGACATATGTGTGTGTGGACAGTCACCGTGACACCTAAGAGCCTTGACAAAGAGGGTGATACAATCCCTAGCCACACGGTAAACCCACTGCTACTACGTCACGTGTTGGCATTATTTTAGTGTAGTAATGTTAAGCTACACAATGTTTAAGTTAGAATGTTATATATGTATGTGTGTGTGTGTGTGTGTGTGTGTGTGTATGTGTGTGTGTGTGTGTGTGTGTGTGTGTGTGTGTGTGTGTGCGTGTGTGTGTGTGTGTGTGTACTAACTATATAACCGAATATAAATACCACATTACACATAAAAATCACTTGAATAAACACGAAAAAACAACAAAATTAAAAAAAAAAAAATACAAATTAAAAGATCAGAAATTATTATATGTAACTGTAGAGAGAGAGAGAGAGAGAGAGAGAGAGAGAGAGAGAGAGAGAGAGAGAGAGAGAGAGAGAGAGAGAGAGAGAGTTCCATGAAAGCACAGGTAGGTTGATGTACCGCTTCCGTCCAACAACAACAAAAAATAACAACAACAGCAACAATACACAGTCCAACTCCCATTGGTCAGTAAGGAGAGGGAGGAGAAGGAGAGGGTGGGGGAGGGGTCAGGGTTCTCACCTCCCTCACAAAGAAGGTAAAAATGACTTGTATTGAGAGAGAATCACCAGAAATGTTCCCTCAATTTCTAACATTGGCTTTTTCATAAACATCTTCCCACCAATTCCCTGTTGCCTTGTATACCCCGCCGGACACACGTACACACACGGGGGGGGGAGGGGAGGGGAGGGGGGGGGAGGGGAAGGGAGGGGAGGGGAAATTTGAATGAGTGTCATCTCAAGAAGCGGTCGGACGATGGGCAAGAGAAGGGAGGGAGGGGGCAGGCGTGAGGGTGTTTTCTTTTTTACGATTCCTCACACAAGAGCGAAGTTGACCAGCTCTTGTGTGTGTGTGTGTGTGTGTGTTTGTGTTGTTGTTGTTGTTGCACCCTGGTGGCCATTTTTAGGAACTAATTTTCTACGTGTTGTGAGTTCTTTGGTTTCGAGGTGTAACATAACAAATAACTCTACTGATTCGACTCAAATTTGGAACACAAAACTCTTGGGTTGTAGTGAAGTATAGTGTGTATAGTCCTTGGGGTGTAGTGAAGTATAGTCCTTGGGGTGTAGTGAAGTATAGTCCTTGGGGTGTAGTGAAGTATAGTCCTTGGGGTGTAGTGAAGTATAGTGTGTATAGTCCTTGGGGTGTAGTGAAGTATAGTGTGTATAGTTCATGGGGTGTAGTGAAGTATAGTCCTTGGGGTGTAGTGAAGTATAGTGTATATAGTGATGCCTTGAGTATATTTTTAGTGACGCTTCCTATCTCTACACCTATCTCCACCTTCCACATCTCCCTCTGTCTGTAGCCATTATTCCCTCCTTTATTCTTGCATGTTTCTCTTATTCCTTGATCCACCAAACACAGAAATGAGAAAGATGTGAAAATAAAGGAGATAATGGGTTTTTTTTTATATAGGATTTCCATCGTTTCTAATTGCCACGTGTGATCAATACACTGTTATGTATATATTATTTAAATGATGATCGCTTCTGGTAATAGTAGTATAGGAGGTAAAGGAGGGAGAGGAGGAGGAGGAGGAGGCGGAGGAAGGAAGAGGAGGAGGAAGAAGAGGAGGAGAAGACAGGTTAGAACAGTATGGTAACCCTGACACAACACACACGGGGGAAGAAAATGAGGAGGAGGAGGAGGAGGAGGAGGAAGTGAAGAGGAGCAGGAGAAGTAGGAGGAAGAGGAGGAGGAAGAAGAGGAGGAGAAGACAGGTAAGAACAGTATGGTAACCCTGACACAACACACACGGGGGAAGAAAAAGGGGGAGGAGGAGGAGGAAAGATGGATCAGGGCGTTGTGGTAACCTCTAGGACCTGACTGCCAGTAATGTATGGCTTGGCTACGTGACCAGGAGGGCTGAGGAGCAGACTCACCTTAGAATTGAAACATGTCTGAAGGCGGGACTGAAGACGACACTCGACTTGATTGCAGTTGCTAGCGGGGTGCCGGGGCGAGGGGGTGTCGGGGCGATGGGGCTGGCTGGTTGTCGGGGCGAGGGGGATGCCAGGGGGAGAAGGGGCGGGGTGTCGGGACGAGAGGGGAGCGGGGTGTCGGGGCGAAGGGGTGCCGGGAAGAGAGTTTGTAAGGGGGAGGGAGGGCTTTATTTATGACGCCCCGCCGTAGGTAAAGGCCAGAGAGGGATCTTAATGCAAGGATATACTTTGTTGACTGTTGACAAGTGGGTCGTGGGGGGGGGGGGGGAGGTTGCCTCATAGTCACGGGATGAGTAATATTAGTCATTACACTGGGGTTTTTTTTATGGGGGGGGAAGGGATCACCTGAAGAATATCCACCCCATTTTAATTCACCGAAAACTTAACCAACCTAATGTGAACCTAACCTAACCCGACCTAAATCTAACCTAACCTAACGCTAACCTAACCTAACGCTAACCTAACCTAACGCTAACCTAACCTAACGCTAACCTAACCTAACCTAACGCTAACCTAACCTAACCTAACGCTAACCTAACCTAACGCTAACCTAACCTAACCTAACGCTAACCTAACTTCAGCTTCCCAAAGACCATTAGGTTGGTTAATCTTGAAGTAAATAATATACTGTGAGGAGATTCTTCAGTTGATTATTTGTTTTTCCTTGAACTAAACTCAAGATCATAGTTATTCATAGTTAAACATACACTGAAATAATACCATAGGGGAAAACATTAATAACGAGTGTCACCCATTATTCAACTAATTCACAAAAAAAAAATCGTATAAATAAAAAAAATAAATAAAAAAAAAATAAAAAAGGGAATAAAAAACGAAATATAAATCCCCAAAAGACAAATATAAGTTGAGGCTAAAACGAGATAATTAAATAACGTTAGCCGGAGAGAGAGAGAGAGAGAGAGAGAGAGAGAGAGAGAGAGAGTAACACCCTCTGACCTACAGCTGGTGTGTGAGAGGTGAGAGAGAGAGAGAGGTGCAGGAGGATATGGTCAAGTCTACAGGGTGTAATACAAAAAGGTTCCTGTAGGGTGTAGGGGCAAGTGACTATAAGTGACACACAACACACTACAGTGACTAACAAATAGATTCTTAAAAAAAAATCCAATATCTTTTTTTTTTTTCGTTTTCCTTCTCCCAAACTCAAGGTGCACCATAACACGTAAAGGAGGAAGGGAAGGGAAGGGAAGGGAAGGGTGGTGATGTTGATGTGATAATGTATTGGTGTACTTCAACAGTTAGCACCATTAAGAGTGTATTGGGTTCTTAGTGTTATGTTGTTTTTCTATTGCTCTTCATTCTCCTCTCTCTCTCTCTCTCTCTCTCTCTCTCTCTCTCTCTCTCAATTTTCTTCCTTCTTCTATTCTTTTTCCTCCATATTCTTCCTCTATTTATTGTTCTCATTCTTCCCCACCCTTCTTCTCCCTCCTCCTTCTCACCCTTTTTTCTTCCTCCTCCTCCCCACACTTCTTCTTCTTCTCCCTCCTCCTCCCCACACTTCTTCTCCCTCCTCCTCCCCACACTTCTTCGTCTCCCTCCTCCTCCCCACACTTCTTCGTCTCCCTCCTCCTCCCCACACTTCTCCCCCCCCCCCCCCGGTAACATTCTTCATCATCAGGACTTGTGGAGAACTTTTCAAAACAGCCGTGAGATAAACGGCAGAGATCCTTCACTTAGGATTCAAACACGAAAACTCACTTAGTACACGAGTCCTTTGCTTATTTTCTCTGTCCTCCTGATTTGATTACATGGCGCCCAGCTGACGCATTGCGGGACGTCCCTCCAGCTCCCCGGGACGCCACTGGACGCCACAGGACGCCATAGGACGCCGTAGGAGTCTCCCGATCCATCAAATGCGTAAGGAGCGCCGAGTCCCCATTGGAGGCCGCGCTGGAGTTTGTTTAAGTCGATTTGCCTGAAATTGGTGTTTTCCCGCGAAATTTCACACCTTTCTCGAGTGTTAAAGATTACCCTCGAGGGGCGACGGTGAGGGCAGGCGTGCTGAGGGGCGGTGTTTTAGGCAGTAGCTCTCAATAAAGCTGGAGAAAATGTGTGTGTGTGTGTGTGTGTGTGATTATTGAGAGAGCAACAAATTTACACACACACACACACACACACACACACACACACACACACACACACACACACACACACACACACCACACGAGTAATCCTCCACTATCACCACCACTATACACACCACACCTTCACTTCCTCCCTCCCCACCACACCTTCCCTCCCTTCCTCCCAACCACACACTCTCTCCCTCCCTTCTACACCCTCTCCCTCTCACACAAGTTTTACTCTCCCTTTCCCCGCAAACTGCAATCCAAGGGAGTGCGTGTAATCCTCGGCCAGAAGCCCAAGTGTGTGAGGGTGAGGCGACGGTCGGGTCTTTGTGACACACCCCTGCAGTACCACACCAGCCACCCCTCTCACGGTCTCCTGCTGGTGATGAAGGCTTACCACACTCCTGCCACGGACTCACTCTGTATCTATACATATCTTCAAAAACTATTTCAGGTGTCAAGTAAGCCGAGAAGATTCTGTGGGAATGAGATGGAGAGTGAAGCTGATCTTGTTATGTGTGTGTGTGTGTGTGTGTGTGTGTGTGTGTGAGAGAGGAATACACATGATCAGCTTCAACATCCACATCCTCAGTTAACATCCAAATCCTATAATATCCACATCTTCCCAACGTTCACTTGCTTTTCAACACATCCACATTTCCCACCATACATTCCCTTTTAACACACCCATATCTCCCCCAACATCCACACCCTCCAACACCCCTCCACACCCTCTAACACCCCCCACACCCTCCAACACCCCCACACACCCTCCAACACCCCCACACCCTCCAACACCCCCCACACCCTCCAACACCCCCACACCCTCCAACACCCCCACACCCTCCAACACCCCACACACCCTCCAACACCCCCACACCCTCTAACACCCCCCACACCCTCCAACACCCCCACACCCTCCAACACCCCCACACCCTCCAACACCCCCCACACCCTCCAACACCCCCCCACACCCTCCAACACCCCCCCACACCCTCCAACACCCCCACACACCCTCCAACACCCCCACACCCTCCAACACCCCCCCACACCCTCCAACACCCTCCACCAACATCTCACAAGACGTATGGGTGTTGGGGAGGTGCTCTTCGTGCTACTTATTCCACCGACCTACAATTACATAACCAATTGTATATATTTTTCAATCATTCTTTATGCATGAAACCATTTTCCTCGTTAGTGTAAAAATGAGCATCACGACTAATTTACATATTTAATTTTTTAGTTTAGGTTAGGCTAGGTTAGGTTAGGTTAGGTTAGGTTAGGTTAGGTTAGGTTAGGTTAGGTTAGGCTAGGTTAGGTTAGGAAAATAAGATCGTATAACTAACATCACCACAAGAATGACCTCCTCCTCCTCCTCCTCTTCTTCCTTGCTCCTACCCTCCTCCTTCTTCCCCTCCTCCTCTACCTCCTCCTCCGCCTCCTCCCTCCCCTCCACTTCTACCTCCTCCTCCTCCTCCCCCACACGACCCACGACCCACCGCCATCCTCACAAAACAATACTCACCAAAATACTCGACTACAAAAACATCTCGTGAGTGAAACTATCAACACACCTGATCAAACCTTTCTGGAGACCCGACAAAAAGCCTCGTTGTAGCTGTTTAGTCTGCTAATAGCTCATAACTTAGCTGTACTGCTATTGTCATGTAAATATCAACCGCTTGCAACCAACCAACCCTTCCGCCCTCCCTCCCTCTCTCCCTTCCCGTCTCTCTCTCTCTCTCCATCTACCTCCCAAACTCCGGCCTCTTCACAGGTATTGGCCGAAAGAGTCTCACATGGACCAGGATCTCTCTTATTGATGTTCTTTTCACCTGGATCTGTCTCTCTCCTCTGGTATAGTCTCTTTTATTCACGTGGTTGTGGCTCCTCATAGGGTGATAGTTTCAGGTGGATCAGTATACGGTTTTATTATTGTTTTTGTTTTTTAAAGTTGATTTATTAACGTTATGAGGATTGTCTACACGTTAATTTTTTTTTTGAACGAAGTAAATGAGTTTTTTGTTGATTGAAGATACTCACGTGGATTGATTTCCTCCAGACAGATTCTTTCACATGGATCAGAATCTTCCATTTATGTCCATCCTTACTTCAGTGGAATAGAGATCTTCAAGGAGGAAAATTTGTCACGTAAAGATAGACTTTCAGTGGGACCAGAATACTTCTCTGTTGGAACTTTCACATAGACCGAGATCTTCCACAGAGAGAATTTCACAGGGATCCCTCACGTATAGGGACTTTCACACTCACCAAGATCTTCAACGTTGATTTTCTTTTCTTCACATGGACAAAATATACTCCGTTAATGAAGAGTATAATAGTTTTTTTTAAGAATCTTTCAGATGTATCGAGATCTTCCATTATAATGCTTCTTATAACTAATATATCATTACACCATTCACACCTTAACAGACTAATTAATAACCCCTTAATTAATAGGTTTTATGAGTTATCACACTATAATCACACCTTCATAAAATAACTAATTAATAATACCTTCATTAATAAGTCCTCAGGTATACAATACAATTAAGGTAACTGAACACAGCCAGGTGAGGGTGACTTCACTTAACACCTGACAAGTTAAGGGGAGAGGGGGGATGGGGGTGGGGTGGGGGGGGGGGTGTTTGGGGGGAGGGGAGGGGAGGGGAGGGAGAGGGGGGTTGGTCCTTAAGTCACACAACACGTATTTAACACCCGGGATCAACAACAAGAAAAGACTGGCCCAAGAACCACGAGCCTTTATGGTCGAAAATAGGGGACCACTTAAGCCAAACCCAGCAGCTAAAGCGGGGGAGGGGAGGGGAGGGGGGGGGGGTGTTGTTAATAAGGGTACAGCGTGGCTTAGCACTGTCTTGCCCCTCTCCCCCTTAACAGTCGGTCCCCTTTACTTTACGCCCTCCGAGGCCACATTACCATTTATTAAAAGCCCATCACGGAGTAGGTATAATATCTACTTAACTAAGAGTCCTTCAAAGGATCCTACTGCCTATAGGTAACTCAAAGGACCTCACTCACCTTCTTTTTTTTTTCCTCTTCTTTTGTTTACTTTTTATTTTCATTTCGTTTGTTTTTTGTTTTATTTTGTGATAATTACTTTTTTTATGTTTCGTGTTTTTTTGGTTTTGTTTTTTTTAAGACGAATTATTTTTATTTTTTGTTGATGTATTGAGTAATTTTGGGGGCAATTTAGTTTTATTGGATTTTTTTAATAATAATAATAATAATAATAATAATAATAATAATAATAGTAATAATTCCATCATCCTCCACCTCTCCCTTCTTCCCTCTTCCTCTCTCTTCCTTTATTCCTCTCCTCCCTGTTTAGCCATCATGTTATAAAAGAGCCATCTTAACTTTCAACAGGACAACTTTTACTGATAATTATACCACTCTCTCTCTCTCTCTCTCTCTCTCTCTCTCTCTCTCTCTCTCTCTCACTCTCTCTCTCTAGTTCGCTGTTTTTTTTCGCCATTCTTGTCTCTCTTTCTCAGTTTTTTTCTTTGCTTATTTCCACCTCTCTGCGTTTCCTCATTCTTCTTTCCATTTCCTCTCCATCTCCTGTCCTTCTCCCTCCCTCCTTATCCCTTCTATTTTGTTCTTCTTATTTTTCCACTTGAGTTATTTATTCCCATTCTTTCTTTTATTCCCATCTCCCTCTCTTTATCTCTTGTTATTTCTTATCCACCTACGTTTATCGTCTTCATTTTTATCCCGCTTTCTCCCTTCATTCCTTTTTTCTTCATTTATTCTATCTCCTCTTCTCTCATTGTTTTGTTGATATTCTTTATTCACCCACACTCAACCATACTCACCCACACTCAACCATACCCACCCACACTCAACCATACCCACCCACAACCACTATATACACCCAAATTCATCCACCATCAACAACATCCACCTACACCACACATACTATCGTACCATCATCACCACTACCACCATCATCCATCACTGCCATCATCATCCATCATCATCACTATCAACATTCACCATTACTATACCATCACCCACCTCCACGAACATCATCACCACCACCACCATCACCCAACACCCACCACGTCGACCGCCCCTGTGTGTGTGTACAGGTATATGCTCCCGGCGGCTCAGAGAATCCCCCTACCCCCCCTGACCCTCCAGCCCCCAGCCAGCGAGTGCATACATATCCTTGACAATCGTGGCCCCAAGTAGACACACAATAGGAACATCGGAGGCTTTGGTGGTATTAATTAGAAAATAAGGGGTTAGGGTCGTTTATAGCCTTGTTGCGTGCCGGTGAAGAAAGAGGCAGAACCGCGGCTCTTCTACACCACAGGCGCCCGAACACACACACACACCTCCTCCTCCTCCTCCTTCTCATCCTCTTCCCTCTCTTCTGTTATCTTATCTGAGTCACTTTTCGTCACTTTTCGATAACTAATGGAGGTATTTATGAATGTATTTGGGTCTTATCTCTCTTAATAATAGTTTTGTTGGTTGTTTTTGGTGTCTAATATGTACGGGGTGTTATAATAGTGTCGTTGATGCTATAAATTCCTCAATAATATAACGCGGCATGAGTCCTCTGGTTGAGAAAACAAAAGAGAATCGAGCGAAGGTAGACGAAGTTTGTGGTCACCTGGGCTTGCAAGCTAATCAGAGACCTTTTGTCAGACCCAGTTTTTCACATGCAAATCAGTAGGTAAGGGCCAAGATAATAACTAACCACAATTACCCTTAAGGTTCGTTTTAGAATAATGTTATACCTCGAGTTCAACCATGATGCTCTAATACGTATATATCACTCGATGCCAAAAACACTCAAGAGGGGGATCTTTAACAGCGAACCAATTTAAGAATTTCGAACATATTTCAGAACTATTCCTTAATCTTCTCTGGGTATTACACAGGCTACACCGCCATTATGTTATCCGGTGCCGTTTAAAGAGGCAACGAGACAGTGAATGGAATTAAATGAACATAAATAGACAGGCATTAACACCCATCTCGCGGGGTTATCCCTGCACCTCCATCGACCAGAGGGAGGAGGAGAGAGAGAGAGAGAGAAGGAGGATGATGGAGTGGAGGGGGAAGGGAAGGATGATGGGGAAGGAGGAGGAGGAAGAGGAAGAATAAGATGGATGACGGAGAGTAGGATAGAGGAGAGAATGAGAGAGGAGAACGAATGAGAAGAAAAAATGAGAAGGAGGAGGAGGAGTAGGGAGAGGGAGAGGTCATGCCATTGGTCAGTGTCTTACAGGGAAGTTTTCTCAACACACACACACACAACTCTCTCCTCACGATGTACACTCGCCTGCACTTATACCTGGTACAGTGACTGGTGCATTTGGTGAGATGTGGCAACCTGTGTTTGTTTACCTAGTATCCTTAGTCTGACTACTATTGGTGGGTTCCTTGGGGCCATTCCGGGAGTTTTAATACGATGTAAACAAACACAGGTATGCCACATCTCACCAAATACGCCAGCAACTGTACCAGGTATAAATGCAGGCGACTGTACGATACCTCAGACTAGTCACTGACCAAATGACACGACAAGTAATGACATAATAAAAATAAAAATTAAAAAATAAAATAAAAAAACAAAAAGAAAATTGCATGAAAAAGAATAAAAATATAAAACATTAAAAAATAAAAAAAAAATAACGAAAATGGATAGAAACTTAAAAATAACCAATAAACCGTAAACATAGAAACGACATAAAACAATAAAATAAAATAAAAAACAAAAATAAAATATACATAAAATTAACAAAATAGAAAAAATTAAAATAAAATAGAAGATTTACTGAAGCCTTGAGATGTTTAAACTTCTTTTACACTTCAGTGGTAAGAGAAACAACCACTTAGCTACGTATGCAAATGAACCGTAGGCCAATATAGACAGTTATCAGACAGGTAAATGTGCCTTGAGGTGTAAATAAACAAACCTTAGAGATTTACATATATGTCTTAGCCGTATGTAAACAACCTTGGACACTCGGTAATAGAAAAATGTAAATATTCAGCTCAATGTAAATATTGATCAAGTCTTTGTAAACAATAAACAAGAATATGTAAACAAGGGTCAACAATATATTAAATAATATTCAAACAAACATGATGCAACAAGTTCCTGGTCAGTGCCACATGAGGGCCACAGTACCACACGAGGGCCACAGTGCCACACGAGGGCCACAGTGCCACACGAGGGCCACAGTGCCACACGAGGGACACAGTGCTACACGAGGGCCACAGTGCCACACGAGGGACACAGTGCTACACGAGGGACACAGTGCTACACGAGGGACACAGTGCCACACGAGGGACACAGTGCTACACGAGGGCCACAGTGCCACACGAGGGACACAGTGCCACACGAGGGCCACAGTGCCACACGAGGGCCACAGTGCCACACGAGGGCCACAGTACCACACGATGGCCACAGTACCACACGATTGCCACAGTGCCAAATGAGAGCCACAGTTCCACGAGGGCCACAGTGCCACACGAGGGCCACAGTACCACACGATTGCCACAGTGCCAAATGAGAGCCACAGTTCCACGAGGGCCACAGTGCCACACGAGGGCCACAGTGCCACACGAGGGCCACAGTACCACATGAAGGTAACATGTTCGAAAAGACAGGTTATTGAGGATGTTAAATGTCTCTCACAATGGAGGATCAGCCAGTCAGTCTCTCCCTGAGGTCACTGTCTCTTTCCTCCCTTTTATCTCTCTCCGACTAAATCGTTTCGTAAAAAAAAAAAATCCATTGACAATAATTTCTCATTAGTTTTTCTTTCCATTGATTTTTTCCCTTCATAAAACTGCGTAATTTCATCTATGTAAATAAAAAAAAAACACAATTACTTTTATTATTGTTTCGTAAAAAATATAATCCTTATGGCAAGACTAAACTATCTTTCACCATCAGTGTTGCGTCAGACAATATATTTCTTTGGTTCTTTTTCACTCATATAAACACGAGGTCACTAAACAACTTACGGCATGTTCCCCCTATCAAGTTATTTCATCAGGGGGGAACCATGCCTATTGTCTCCTTGTAATGATTATTAGCATCCTAACTACCCCCTTCCCAACCTCCTTCACAAACTTCTTCAGAATGACCCAGGAGAGCTAAATCAACTCATATGCTAATTAACTCAAACCTAACCCCCGCTTGCTGACCCATTCAATAGGATCTTACACTCACAAACTATCGATAACCATCCTGCAGGAGTCTAGCTCACCTGTAGAAGGATCCACTAGGGACATTACCTTTCTCCTGCTCCGCTAACATCACCCCAAGGACTTAAGTGTTCTCCTTAAGCGACCAAGTCCTTTTGGCAAGCAGACCCGGCCAACCCCTCTTCTGCTGATCTTAGCAATTACGCCACATTAGCTCCCTCCAAACGCCTACACATCATGTCAGACCTTTCAGCGCTCACTTGGCCCGGGCAGAGTGGAGAGGCAGCGGCGCCAGCATAGTGGGTAATGTTCTGGACTGAGAACCCGAAGTGGTGGTGGGAGGGAGGTGGGACAGGAGGAGGTGGGAGAGGAGGGGGGGTAAGATAGAGGTGGCAAGGGAAGAGGGGGTGGTGCTGGGAAGGGAAGGGAGGGGGGAGGAGCGGAAAGGGAGAGAGAGAGAGAGAAGGAGTGGTGGTTAGGTGAGGCTCTCCAGTACGTGAAGGCTTTGTTATGGGATTTTTTCCTCTCTCTCTCTCTTACACTGCCCCCGTCTCTTTCATTCACTCTCTCTCTTTCTCTCCCTCCCTCTCTCTCTTTTCTCCCTCCCCCTCTCCCCCCCTCTCTCACATCAAAACATAAACATCACACACACACACACACAGGTCCCGCCCTACGCATAACTGTCAAAAACCTTCACTCAAGCAGTAAGTAACTCAAGCCACCCAAAAGATTAAGCCACCCTTTTATAAAACAATAACTTCAAACCCGTGAACTTCTTGCAGCGGGAACCATATCATCCATCCTCAACTGAGATTGGTTACAGCCGGTCACTGATCTAACTTACCAATTAGGAGCTCTATCTACCTCTCTTTATTATATGATTAGAAGAAAATAAATCACTTTTATGAGTTTGTGAGTTGAGGTAATCTGGAGGTAAATTAAGGAGTGAGAGGCCACGATAAAAGAGGTAATCGGGGGTGGTGGGGGAAGGGGGGGAGTTGAAGCTGTGTCGTTTGGTTGCTCACCTGACGATGTAAACATGATGGATTGGTCCTCATTTTAGCGTGATTTCTTTTAGGGTTTCGTAAATCAATGGCCAAGAAAATAATAGTGAACCTTCGTCGCCCATCACCAAAGGAAGATATTTTTCTTAGTTACGTCTTTTGTGATCAGTATTATTTATATTTTTTTTCATTAGATATTACAAATTTTATTCACCGTAGTTAAATACATACAATATTAAAATTAAAATACGTTGGAGAATAAATTTGTTTAAAGACCCAATAAGAGCTATTGAGATGTTTATTATTAACCCCCATTACATAAATAAATAAATACATATTGCTTGACTAATTTTGTTAACTTAAAACAATAATCGGGGGTAATTTTGTGAAGTTTATATCTACTTGTAAAGGCGGACAATGGCCTGTTGGCTCGACTCAACTCGGCAACCCTGATTCCAATAATTTATTTTTTTCCTCTGTGTTATTTTACTAAACTCTAACTAACAAAAATAAGACGTGGATGACCCAGTGAGGCGAGGAGGGAGGGTTGGAGAGGTGAGGAGGGAGGGTTGGAGAGGTGAGGAGGGAGGTTTGGAGAGGTGAGGAGGGAGGGTTGGAGAGGTGAGGAGGAAGGGTTGGAGAGGTGAGGAGGGAGGGTTGGAGAGGTGAGGAGGAAGGGTTGGAGAGGTGAGGAGGGAGGGTTGGAGAGGTGAGGAGGGAGGGTTGGAGAGGTGAGGAGGGAGGGTTGGAGAGGTGAGCAAGAAGGAGGGAAGTAGGAGAGAGGTGGTGTGTGTATGTTACAGTAGGAGAAGCAGCTGATAAGGAGAAGGAGAACAGGAAGGAAGGAAGGAAGGAAGGAAAGTAGAGGGAAGACCAACCACAGGTAATGACACCGGACATCGCCGATAATCACCCTAAACACATGTTACCTTTACCTGTAATGTCTCCACGGTCTACAACAACCACGCCCCCCCCCCCCCCCCACACCCCCCCCCCCCCCCCCCCCGCCTCTCTCTCTCTTTTCTAGCATTTATAAAGACTCGGCAATTTTATAGGTGTAAGTCATTGTCATATGTATTGCTCCCCCTTACCCCTACCCCTTTACCCCTACCCCCTTCCCCTACCCCCTTCTCCTACCCCCCTTGAGTCGTTCCACTTCTGTCTGTGTCATTCATCGGCGATAAAAAATTGAGTTAATCGTGTGATAATTGTCGTGGGCGCGTGGATTCAATGGCCACACGCTCTGATAGCCTCTCTTTTGGATAGTGATTTATGCTGGATAATGTCTAACAGTACATCATCAACAAATCACTAGAAATTACAATATATGCGGGTATCTATCGAGCACCGAGGCACGCACGGTAGCTGGCAGTCAATCGATGAGCCATTATCCTTAAACAAAATTTTCGAAATATATGCATTCAATTATTGTTAAATATTCAAAGGGCGACATTTGGCATTGACCGTCGTGTTGGTTGAGCAGTGAGGAGGGCGGGGTGGAGGGCTGTGGCCGGGAGTTACTGAGTCGTTTCAATACAAATCTGTTCTGTACAGGAAGTAGTTTATTTACGTTACCAGACATTCTATGCTCAAGACTCGTGTCCGCCATAATGAACTAGAAGTTAAAACGAGAGAATTATTGACTTCCGATATTGAACAACGACATAAACAGGAGATGGGAGTTTCCTCAAACGACCACAGGTGGGTTGTTTACATATTAGAGGGTGTCCAGCCAGGTAGGTATCCGAGCCTCCACCCTGGGCGTCAAGTATTTAGCTCTGTGACATAATTGACGCTATAATGTTGAAGGACTCGTGACATGTGATAGACAGCTGAGTACGATTGTTCTGTGTACCGTTAATATGTACAGAGAAGTCATGACTCGTGTGCATTTTGTACACATAAATGCTCACCTTCGTAAACGCAGCCCTATGAACACTCCTTCATCGTGTGATGTCTCCTGGTGGTGGAGGGGCCTGGAGGGGCCTTTCCTTCATTTAGGTAGTGGAGAACACCGTCTACTGAGGCCTTGTACTGCTTGTGTTCTTCTCTGATGACACGTTAACGACGTCAGCCATGGTATACACAGCGTCAGCCATGGTGTTTATAGCGTCAGCCATGGTGTACACACTGTGTACTACACAGTGCTGGCAAAAAACACCACACACATTCTCACCTCCGTCCGTCCATCCCGTCAATCCGTCTGTTTCTGCAAAATTTATGACGTAAGCAGTTAGTGCTCATGCGCACTACTCATGTTCACAGATTTCGCAGGTTGAGATATTTAGCTTAACACCGGACTTCTCTCTCAGGCCGTCGGATTTATGGCCTCAGTTCACCAACAATCGTGACAGCGCGTTCACAAACGACGGAGAAACTTGTTGGCCAGTGGCAACCTAATTGGTAATGTGGGTACAACGTAATACTAACCCCTGAGAGCCCATAGAGTCGAAATTCCCATGGTTAAAAGCCGTCTTAAGAGCTCTTAAGAAGGAGTCCTACAGGTGGCGACTTTGGCGGCAGACTCTTGAATTAGTCTGGTGGCGCGGGCTGTTTGAGGTAATGGTAAACACCCACACTCATTATTATATTACTGCCGTATTGATGTTGTTCGTACAGCGAGGTTAACAAACTTACACGGCCGCAACACACCTGTGAGACAACAGTGTACACCACACCTGTAACAGTTACTTAACAGCACTTCCTTAATCAGATGGATAATCAAGATACTAATCAACCATTATGTAAGGTTAACCACAAACAACCCCCAGGTATCAACAAACCCAGATACACATTTAAACAAACAAATTCTTTTACACAAATAGTTAAATTTTGTG
This sequence comes from Homarus gammarus, assembly GCA_958450375.1. Lineage (NCBI taxonomy): Eukaryota > Metazoa > Arthropoda > Malacostraca > Decapoda > Nephropidae > Homarus > Homarus gammarus. The sequence continues at coordinate 1,547,709 of CAUDMG010003935.1, forward strand.
TCAGGCGGCTGAGACTTTCCTCCAGCAGACTACAACAGACATCAGCAGACATAAGGCTGGCGTGTACAGTATACAATAACAGAGCAACACTGTAGACGGACCAACGTTCGCCTGGCGTTACCTCAACAAGTGCTAAAACTGTTGATTGCTCGTACTGGCATTATTAATCGCTAGTATTGACTCTGATCGCTCGTACTGGCATTATTAATCGCCAGTATTGACTCTGATCGCTCGTACTGACATTATTAATCGCTATTACTGACTGATCGCTCGTACTGGCACGGTTAATCGCTCGTACTGTCGCTGCTGGGGTTAAGGCTTCACCACCTTCCTGTATCCCACGCAACTAATGTCACCAGCGACTCACTACTGTGGGAGTTCTTTCACCCGTGCTCGCCCCTATTATGCGTCCTGACAGAGAAATGGGTTGGCTTAAATAGGCAAAATGGGAACACATACGCGCGAGAGGGGACACATCATATCCATTAAGGGGAACCGGAAACCCCTCCCTTCCCTTCCCCTCTCCTCCCTCCCTCCCTCCTTCACTCACTCACTCACTCACTCACTCTCTCGTTCGTTCTCGTTCTCCCTCGTTCTTCTTCTCCTTCTTTCACTATCGTTCTCCCTCACCCCTTCCCCTCCCCTCTCCCCCACACCCTCCCCTCCCTCACCCCTTCCCCTCCCCTCTCCCCCACACCCTCCCCTCCCTCCCCCCCTCACCCCCCCCTCACCCTCCCTCACCTCTCACAGTTCACTGGTTCTAGCGTCAACACTCATCTATTATCGTGGTAAGTTTATCATTATGAGTCAAGTTTTAATGTTGAACTGAGGGAGACAAAGAGAGGTCATTAAGGCAGAGTAAATTTGACTGTTAACTGGGTGAATTAGTATGAGACTAACTGTTAACTGGTGTGAGAATAATCTTTCCCCCCCCCTTCCAGTCTTATATTATACCGAGTGACGTCATTCGTTGTGCTATAGAATATACAGCACAGCAATACTACTACTACTACTACTACTAATAATAATAATAATAATAATAATAATAATAATAACAATAATAATAAAGGGTAATTTCACACTTACTCCCTCTCCCTCTCTCTCTCTCTCTCCTCTTTCTTCCCTCCCACTTTCTCTTCTCTCTCTCTCTCTCTCTCTCTCTCTCTCTCTCTCTCTCTCTCTCCTCTCCCCACTCTTCCTCTCCCCTTCTCTCCTAGCTATCCCTCCTCACCACCCACCCACCCCCTTCGGCATTTTCCCTGAGCCACCACCCTCCCCCCAACACCCCTACTGTACCTTCAGATAAATCCTAGATAGCCCGCGGGAGCCGGCTTGTTTTGCTCGGAGCCAATACGATCGCGTTTAGATAAGGGAATTAGATCACCCTGTGAGGAGGATTCAAAGGTTTACAGAGACAGAAATAGGATTAAGTTCTTCTTCATCCGATCGTTCTGTTGACGAGGAGGACAATGGCCCCCTGTTCCTCCCCGACGCCACACAATGGTTGGAATTTGTGAATTATTCGTCAAAAGCCGAGACTCGGGGCGTGATAGTGTCATCTTGTGGAGACGTTTACAGCTGTTGTGCCTTATGTAAATAGGTGGGAATTTCAGTCTTATTGACAGGTAAGTATTTGTGCCTCCTCCCTTGCCCCCCCCCCCCCCCCACCACCACCCCGCGTCTTAAGTATTGTCATAATGCATTGTCTATTGTAGGAGTTAACGAGGGTGTGGTAGTTGGTGTCTCACAGTTTAAGTACAATTGGTAGCGAAAAACAACAATAACATTATTATAAAGAACTAAAGATTAACAAAGAAAATATAACGATGTGTACAACAAAATAACAATAGAAATTTCATATTAAAGAAGTATAAATCAAAGTTATTCTACATAAATTAAAATAATAAACTTTTTCATTACCCAAATTAAAAGATAAAGACCAATTACCTTACTCAAACGACTGGTTATAGGCGATATTGATAGTTTACCGAGTAATTAGGTAGTTTACGGTTAAGAAATGAGTAGTTAGGTAGTTAGGTAGTTTTGTCTCATGTCAAGATTATAAAAGGAGAGAGAAAGAGAATGATTGACAGTCATTTGCGTGTTATCAGTGACAGTGGACGGTAGTGTGTGTGTGTGTTTATAGTATAGTAACAAGCTAAAACGTCGTATCACCATTGGCTCCGTGAACACCAGGTAAGAATATCGTTTACTAGTCATTCTTAACTGACTTATCGTGTTGTGGGTTATCTCATTGAGGGAATGTTGTGTTTTAGTTAATTCAGTGTTAGC
>CAUDMG010003935.1:1555000-1570000 GCA_958450375.1 Homarus gammarus
TAAATCAGCGTGGCTAATATACCAAACTCATGACAACCACCCTATAATGACAGTGCACACGTATATAACAACTTGCTTTATCACGTATGCAAATGAGAACAGTGGTAGCATTTTTACCTCTGGCCGTATGTCTTCTCCACACGCTCCTTCCCTGCCTGCCACCACGACGATTCTCCCTACAAAATACCAGACATTATAAATATGATATATGGCTTTCCTATAACTGATTGAGATTTGAATTAGAGGATAACATGGTGCTTTCCTCGTCACTCTGGCCAACCAAACTTTATCCTAATGCTGTCAATGGTAATGTGAGTTACTGATAGAAGTTGTAGGAAATGAAGGAATGTGGTGTGAGGATGGGAGGGAAGGAGGGAGGGTGAGGAAGATGGAAGGGGTGTGTGGAATAGTGAGGTGATGGATGGAGGGATAGAAGGGGGAGGAAGGGAGGGTGAGGATTAGTGAGAGGAGGGGAAGCTAAATGAGGGGTGAGGGAAGATGTGGAGGAGGAAACAGGTGTGAGTATTCAGGGGAGTGAGACAGGTGTGAGACAGGTGTGGGACAGGTGTCAGTATGAAACAGTGTACAGTGCTTGCCTTTAAAATCCCACTAACCTGAAACCAGACTGAGATTATCCCTAAGATCGGCAACATCAGAGTGAGATTAATTATGATTGAGATAAAGAGAAGTTATATAATCTCACTTCTTGTCTCACGTGTAAACCATAACCCTTTGACCTCTCTCTCTCTCTCTCTCTCTCTCTCTCTCTCTCTCTCTCTCTCTCTCTCTCTCTCTTTCTCTCTCTCTCTCTCTGTTAATCGTTCGTTATGACATAATCCATACGTACAGGAAATCTTCGCCAGCTGTTAACTTACCAAGAGGTGTACTGTATAGTTTGGGTGGGAGTAACAGCCCCGTTCACCTGTTATAATTCTCACCTGTGTAATATAATTCACGTGTTTGTTTTTTTTTGGCATATAATTTTTTTTTTTTTTTTTATCATGAGTTTTGAATCGAGAGTGTGAGTTGTTGTTGTTGTTGTTGTTGTAATAATAATAATAATAATAATAATAATAATAATAATAATAATAATAATATTTTTTTCTCTTTATTATTTTTTGGTGTTTCTTCTCTATTGCTGATGTTATATGCCTCATTTGGCTCTCATTTTTTTATTATTATTATTATATAAGGTGAATTACTTGCCAGTGATTGACAATAGAAGTTTTTTTCTTATTACGTTTTTATTTTCTTCAATTATTCGTTTTAGTTATTTTTTATTATTAGTTTTTAATTGATGTTTTTGTTTACTTTACAGGTAATTTATTTTTATAATTATTTTACTCTTTTTTTTTAACAATGAAGCGTTATATGTATGTGTTTATGTTAATGTACACACACACACACACACACACACACACACACACACACACACACACACACTCACACACACACCTATCCTTCTTACCTTCCTCCTACCCACCTACCATCGCATCACGAGGACATAGGCCTATACTGATAAAGCTATAGGCCTTAGGCAATGATTCGTTACCAAATGACATTTCTGCCGTAACTTAAGCAGCTCCCCCTTTAATTTGGTATCGACGGCTGAACCCAGATCCCAGGCCTAATTACATGTTGTGTGTGCAGATATGAATGCTTATTGACGAGTATTAAGTAAGAAAAAATAAACAGTATTTTCTAATAGACTGAGAATGAAAAATATCGCTTATGTAAATTTTTGGGGTAATCGATTTTACTCTTAACAGAACAACATACAGAATGAGTCTTAGCTAATTACCTTAACTTACCTAAAGTGCCTTAAAGACTTTGGTGTTGATCTATAAAGGGTTGGGTTAGGTTAGGTTAAGGTTAGGTTAGGTTACTCACACATAAAGAAAGGATATACTCTAACACACACACACACACACACACACACACACCTACACACACCTACACCTGTCCACCTATCGTGATAATGAGCATTACATCTGCGTCACTAGGAACACCACCACCGCCAGTATCGATAAACCATATGAGTGGCCGCAGCGTGTAGTAATTTGCCCGGATTATAAGACAACGATGGGAACTATAACTGCTGGGAAACTGGTTATGTTAATGAGGTGATTATTGACTCTCTCTCTCTCTTTCTCTCTTTCTCTCTCTCTCTCTATCTCTCGTTCATCAGTATTTATATCGTTCCTACGTTCCTCATGTCTCAGATTCGCTTATTAGTTTTTTTAACAGAACCGCGGCACCATAGTTTGTTGTTGTTGTTGTTGTGGTGGTAGTGGTGGTGGTTGAGTCAACTTACCTATACTAACTTGCTAAGCTCACCAACCGTTCTCACCACCACCACCACCACCATCACTACCACCACCGACACCATCACCACTACCTCCCCCTTACCATCACCACTACCCCCCCTTACCATCACCACTACACCCCCCTTACCATCACCACTACACCCCCCTTACCATCACCACTACACCCCCCTTACCATCACCACTACACCCCCCTTACCATCACCACTACACCCCACCTTACCATCACCACTACACCCCCCTTACCATCACCACAACCCCCCCTTACCATCACCACTACACCACCCCTTACCATCACCACTACACCCCCCCCCCTATGAATGTATGAAAATATAAAAAAATAGTTGATGGTAAATACATGATAGTGAAAAATTTACTGATCTTAGACTTTGATATATGTTGCCAGGTCATTATTCCTCTTCCTTCCTTCCTCCTTCTCCTTATTTCCTCCCCCTCTCTCTCCCTCCTGCTTGTCTCTCTCCTTCATCATTCTTCATTCCTCTTCCTCTCCTTGGCCTCAGTAGACCAGCATTGACAGCCTCCTCAAAAAAATATTCCTTTAATTAAGTTTTTTATTGGGGGGCGTGGGCGGGGGTGGGGGAGGGAGGGGGGCGTGGGCGGAGGTGGGGGGGGCGCCTGGTTCTAGTACTAAACATTACAGTCTCTTGTGGTTCCCCAACAAACAACCCAAACTAACAGCGATAATTGACCTGTAGACGACCTATGTTTACTACTGACTGATGCCTCTACATGTTGTGAGGTTAATATATACTCGCTGGGTTCCTCCTCTTGTGTTTCTCCATAGTTGTGGTGGTAGGTGGTGGTGGTGGTGGTGGTGATGGTGGTGGTGGTGGTGGTGGTAGGTGGTGGTAGGTGGTGGTGGTACAATAATCTTAACCCCTTGCATACTATAACAGTGTCGCATTTAAACTGAATAAAATCCTCTGGCGTTAACCAATACATTAAAACAAGCTATACCCAACCCCCTCCCCCCCCCCCCCGCGTATAGTGAAAGAGTTAAGCTAAAGGTATCTATCAACACTAATAGTCTGTCTGTCATCATTATCAGTGCACTGTTCCAAGCAGCGCGGCAATAAACAACATCTAGACACATTCATAAAACGTTCTCCCTTAAAAGACCAGATCCCCACCAGTGAGGGTCAACACACTGGAATATGTTGAAGTTGTCAAGACTTTTTTTTTTAACTTATTGGAGGACAATTGACATTAGATTGATATAAAGAATGATGAAGAGGTATTGTCAAGAGTATTCAAGACGGTGGGATTTTTTTTTAAGGTATCCTGAGGGTGTCTTGAAGGTGTCCTGAAGGCCTGAAGGTGGAGACAAAAGCTCGTCTTTACCTCTCGCTGGTGTGACTTTTGGTTATTCTTTTATTTTTCTGTTTCTTCATTTATTTTTTTTATTGTTTATTTTTTATTTAATGGCTGACGTAACATACTGGCACAGACAGTAGTTGCATACATACATATATACATATATACATACATACATACATATATACATATATACATACATACATACATACGGAACTGCTATCATATGTGAGAAAATATTAAGTTTGTGTATTTTATCGTGTGTGTGTGTGTGTGTGTGTGTGTGTGTGTGTACGTTTGTAATTATGTATATGGGTTTTTGTTTGTATTAGTGTGTGTATAAATATCTGTGTATGTAAGTGCATATATATATATATGCGTGCCCATATGTGAATGTATATGTGTGTGTATGCATGTAAGTATGTTAAGAACAGTTTCTTTAATAATAATTTCCTTCATCGGTAAATAAAAATAAATAAGGCCCTTATATAATTAGCTATTTAAAACCCACTGTTATATATTTAATTTATAATTGAAGAAAAAAATATAACTACTTTTATAGTGAGGAGAATTTATCATCATATTTCGATTATATTGGATAATTAATTAAATATTTCTTCAGGATATTCATTAAAATAATTCTTGCTTCGCTTTAAAAATAAAAATAAACTCGGAATAGAATAAACTTTAAGAAATTCGCTTTTACCGGACAGAAAAAAAATTAAGTTTCGCTAATAGTTGACGAAATAAGCTTATGTTGGACAAAATTAATAATGTTTCGTCTTTTCTGGACAAAACTAATAATATTTCACTTATTCTGGATGAAAAATAAATTCTGTTTCATTTCCAACTGAACAAAAAAAAATAAATTATTTCTCTTAATATAAATAATGACAGGAATTATACCTAGATATTCCCTTACCTTAGTCATTAGGTAAAGATAACATAAATACGCTTAACAACCCAATTACCATCCCCCCCCTCTCTCCAACCCCCCCCCCTCCTCTTTCCCCCCTTTAAACACCGAAATTGAACTGCGGCGAAAACTCCCCCCTCCTTTCCCATCATCGCAGCCGTAGCGCCAAAAGGACCGCATGCGGCGAAGGCTCTCAGCGGCGCCCAGAGAGGACTTCCACAGCCACAATGCGCCCACAACCCCAGCGGCGATTCCATCAATGTGCGGCAGCCTCCAGTTATGGATGGCCATCACAACACTGGAATTGAAAAACTTATTACTGGGACTCAATTCTCGCCTTGCCCGACAGACTCTCGTTTGGGGTTATATAGCGTAAACACCCGATCCACCTCCAGCCTGTGTTGAGGGCCAATGTTGGCGAATATTGGCGAATGTAAGCGAATATTGCCGAATTTTGGTGAATGTTAGTGAATGTTGGCGAATACTGGCGAATTTTTTGAGTATTGGGGAATTTTGTGAATATTGGCGAATGTTGAAGAATTTTATGAATATTAGCGAATGTTGGCGGACGTTGACGAGTGTGACTATCTACTGAAAAATTATGAATGTTGTTGAATGTGAGTCTGAAATAAATTGATTGATTTTCATGAATTTAGTGAATCTTCATATGAATATTTAGTCGATTTTCACTAATATTTGGTGAATATTTGCGAAAATTCAGTAAGTTTGTTTGATAATACATCGGTAAATATTAATATAGTATACATTTAGGATAAGAATATTTATAAATTATTGATAAATTTTTTAGAGTAATTAATGAATGTGTGTATAAATAATTAGGAACATTTTACCACTGATTTTAAGTATGTCTAGTACATATTTATTATCGCGATTTCTCTTATTCTCTCTTCTTCTCGCTTCCATTTGTTTATCTCTTCCCCATTATCTCCCCCATTATCTCTACACCACCGCATTCTTTTATTTCATCTCTTTTATCACTTAAGCTTAAAACACACACACACACACACACACACACACACACACACACACACACTTAATTGTTGGGTACAAACACACTCCCGTAAACAAACAAACAAGACCTCCCCGCTTGGACAGCTTCCGGTGCTTTAAGAAAAACATTGGTTTATGAGTTTCCTGTAAGAGTTTAACAACCCCCCTTTGTACCGCCACCACCCCCGCCAACGCCAACCCCGCCAACGCCGCCAACGCCGCCAACGCTACCACCACCGCTGCCACCATCAACGCCACCGCCGCCGCATCAATTCCTATGTCATCGATCCGAATTTTTTTGGGCTGCTCCTTCACTAATTATCTGGAGTGTTTTCGCTTCAGTTTGCGTGTGTACCGTGTGTGCTGTGTGTACCGTGTGTGCTGTGTGTGCCGTGTGTGCTGTGTGTACCGTGTGTGCTGTGTGTACCGTGTGTGCTGTGTGTACCGTGTGTACCGTGTGTACCGTGAGTGCTGTGTGCACCGTGTGTGCCGTGTGACCGTATACCGTGTGTACCTCCACCGGGAAGCTTAAAAATTACTGTCGTGTGTGTATTAAAGTTTATGATGACCTTTACTATTGGACTATTTGACATAACCCCCCACCCCCACTAACCCCCCACCCCTCACCCCCTAACCCCCTAACCCCCCACCCCTAACCCCCTCACCCCCACCCCTTCACTCCCTGATAATTGGTTCTTGTAAACGACTTTGAATGGACCAATGGAAAGAGAGAAGAACATTCCCTAACGTTTATGAATTATAGATGAAAGAAAACAAATGAAGATCAAGCGGTAGTGTTACGTAATGGAGTCAGGTGGTGGTAATGGTGATTAATGAGGCTCTTTTTTCTCTTTATTGTATCACTGTGTAATAAGAGAGAGGTTTATTCCCTCTACTACGACTACTACTACTACTACTACCATTAAAAACCACGATCTCCAACAGCAGCGGCTATATTACCACTACCACTACTACCACTACTACCACCATCACCACCAGAGTCTTGTCAATATATACACTAACTATACACTAAATACACCTGAAAAAACACACCCAAACCAGTCATACAACACTAGTAATTAATCTCTCAATAGAAAAATTACAAAAAAAAAAAAAAACAGTATATATTTATTCCACTGAAAATACATCCACCATTCATAATTATTTTTACTTAATCTAATAGCACAGTACCTGAGCTATTAAAAGTCAAGTGATAATTACCTTCACGTTTATTACTTTACGACTACTGTAGGTAATTACTTATCATTATTATTAAGGTATCTGTCTATTTAACATATTCCCAGGTAATGGATTAATTTATTTTATTTTTTTTTCAGTAATTAAACTTTATTCTTCGTTATATTTGACCTTTGGTATTATTTCTTTTAAGTATTATATTATTTAATTATATTTTTTTTAAGGGTAATTATTTTTTTTTTACCTAATTAGTGAGGTTTACCTGTTAATTGGAGGTGATAGACAAATCCTTTAAAATCTGGAAGGAGGAGGGGAGGGGAGTGGAAGGAGGAGGGGAGGGGAGGGGAAGGGGGAGGGGAGGGGAGGGGAGGGGAGAGGAAGGGGGATGGGAGGGGAATTATTCGATGACTGTATAAATTGACTCTCGATTCATTAATTTGTTGATAATTGTCACTAATTAGCAAAAAACAACAACAACAACAGCAGCACGTATTCATAACCCAGAGTTTATCGTGTAAATGCCCTCAACATCCACTGCTAAACTATCTCTCATATAAACCTGTATTTCATAAACCAAACACAACACAACGTGGAAATAACTCCAACTAATGATATTGACATCAACAAACAATATATGATCAACTGCTGTATAACCCGGACAGATACTACAGCGAGGTTACAGTGATTACGTGGGTTTAAGAGGATGTGTAGTCACCTGTCCACCAGTATGTAACTTGGTTTTAATGAGTGTACTGAGCGTGGAAGGCTTATAGGCGGCAGTTCGATATCGCTAATACAACTCAGTCAGGGCCCACGATTCTTATCCCCCCCTCACCCCCCTCCTCCCCCCTCACCCCTCCCCCCTCCCCCCCCCAGACAGTGTGCTATGGTAGACTGAACCCTTAACATGCGTAATACTTGATGTATCGTATTAATCTGACGATATACGATAGTTGTCATTATAAATTTATCGTTAGAGATGATACTGAATGGCTGTTGTTGTTATTGTTGTTATTTTGTTTTTGTTTTAGTGGGTTGTGTTGTTGTTTCCCGGATGTGAATTACCCAATGATCGTATTTTGAGAGTATTAGATTAATTTTGTTATTATTATTATTGTTATTGTTGTTATTGTTATTGTTGTTATTGTTATTGTTGTTATTGTTATTGTTGTTATTGTTATTGTTGTTATTGTTATTGTTGTTATTGTTATTGTTATTCTTGTTATTGTTATTCTTGTTATTGTTATTCTTGTTTCTTTGTCTCTTATCATTTATTCTCATTTCTCTCTTCTTTTCTTCCTCTATTCCCATCAGTTTGGTTCTTCGTTTGTCTCGTTCTCTGTCTTCTTCCTTGTTTTGATGTTGAGAGGTAATAAGAGGCCGGAGTAGAAGTCTTCAGAGGTTAAAGAGGTCACCTTTATCTCACCACCACCACCACCACCACCAGTACCACCACCACCACCACTACCACCACCACCACCATCACTACCATCACCACCACCACCACCACCACCACCACCAGTACCACCACCACCACCACCACCACTACCACTACCACTACCACCACCACCACTACCACCACCATCACTACCCACCACCACCACCACCACCACCACCACTACCAGTACCACCACCACCACCACCACCACCACCATCACTACCATCACCACCACCACCACCACCACCATCACTACCATCACCACCACCACCATCACCACCACCACCAGTACCACCACCACCACCACCACCACTACCACTACCACCACCACCACTACCACTACCACTACCACCACCACCACTACCACTACCACCACCACCACTACCACTACCACCACCACCACTACCACCACCTCCTCACCGCTTACATAAAACACACGTCGGCAACCTTTAAGTATAGAAGTGCTAAATATTTCCATATGAATGTATCTTGCCTCATTATTCAATTATGTGTGGGTCCATTATCACGTTGTTACATCAGGGGGCCGTTCACCATCTTTACAAAATCCTTATATTCACATTTAAATTATAGGCACTTAAAGGCGGCTCATACACCCAGAGAGTTGTGAAAAAAAGAGGAAGGGGGAAGGGGAGATGGGGGAGGGGAAGAGGGGGAGGGGGGATGGGGGAGGGGAAGAGGGGAGGGGGGGACAATTGCTTCTCTACCTTGTATAAGTTAGTATAAAGTGAATAGTGCGTCTTTTGATTCAATTCAACCTCTTGCAACTTTAATTCCACCTGGCGCTTTGATGTGCACATGACGCAAATTAATCACGTTTGAAATTTCTTTATCCCGAGAACCAAACTCTTTATTCAGTGATGTTTATTGGCCCTCAGGATGTCTTGCCTATGAGTTCTGGCTTTTATATTCATTTTAAGTTCTCCATTCATTAGTTTCTAAAGACTCCGGACCAAAAATTAAGATTAATCTCCATTTCGCATCTTAAATCTTTATGAATTAGAAACCAAAGCTTGCTAGTTGATTTTTACCCTTTCTCTCTCTCTCTCCCTCTCTCTCCCTCTCTACCTCCCTCTCTCTCCCTCTCTCCCTCTCCCTCCCTCCCTCCCTCTCCTCGACCCATTCAAGCTTTGGTGGGTCTACACAAGGTAGGATTTTTATGATGTTTTTTTTTTTCCTTCTTCTTCTTCTCTGTCGTCAGTAATTACACGAGTAACCGCAAACCGTTCTGAAGTTGCCTGAGACTTACATCCTCCTCCTGCTACACACACACACACACACACACACATGCACATCATACATACAATACACCTGGCTATGACATATCCCTTACTTCTTATTAAGGTTAGGTTAGGATAGGTTAGGTTAGGTTAGGTTAGGTTAGGTTAGGTTAGATTAGAAATACATTTTTTTTTAACCTTCAAGCGAACATTTCGTAATTTTTGACAAGATTTTATATTCTAAATGTTGAATGTAATGTGATTAATGACTGGTGCTCTTTCCCTCATAATTAGGAAAGTTTATTGAGTCATTTGTGTGTGTGTGTGTGTGTGCGTACTTGCGTCAGTGTACTTGCGTCAATGTACTTGCGTCAGTGTACTTACGTCAATGTACTTGCGTCAGTGTACTTGCGTCAATGTACTTGCGTCAGTGTACTTGCGTCAATGTACTTGCGTCAGTATATAGAGCAAAAAGCAATGGGTTATAACAAATAATAACCACAGATATAAAACATAATCAACAACAATCTCTCAAACATAACAACATTATCATACCTTTTGTACATCACACCTTGTAAACAATCATCAACAATTATTTACCTACCATCAACAATAACACAAACGATACAATGAACTTCAAACCTATGAACCAGAAAGAACAACAATCAATAACAATCAATAACAATAACATCAGAAACAAAAGGTCAAAAACTACAGTAGATTTCAGTAGATTTCAGCAGACCCCCATCATTCAGCAGACCCCCATCATTCAGCAGACCCCCATCAGCAACAACAGACTCCAGCAGACACCAAACCAGAGGGGGTGTTGCCCAGTTAATAAATGGCCCTGCCTTGTGATGACGGAGGGGGAACCATCAGACAATAGGTGTAGCCTTGTACCGGACTACTCACCTACCTAATACCTTCTCATTATCAGCCTCCGCCAACCATTTCCTTTACATTTGGTCTCCCTAAATTACCACTTAGATTTTTTTTTCTTCCCTTTTCATCTTTCCCAATTCTTTCTTCCTCTTAATGTGGCTGTTTATGTTAAAAGGGGAAGGAAGGTTGGAATAGGTTTATATTGGGTCATCGGTTATTAGGGGGTAATTATCACTCTTTTATTGCTATATTTACTGTCTGGTTGGACGGGCAGCGGAGGGTGTAGAGGTGTGCTCTTAGCTTACGTTCTTTACCCAGGTCACGTGTGGGTCAGGAAGGAATAATAAGGAGAGACTTTTAAGGGTTAGGAGTGTGGGTTAGGGGGGAAGGGGTTAATCTATAGCCTCCCAAAACGTCACACAGCCTCCCAAAACGTCACACAGCCTCCCAAAACGCCACACAGCCTTCCAAAACGTCACACAACCTCCCAAAACGTCACACAACCTCCCAAAACGCCACACAGCCTCCCAAAACGTCACACAGCATTCCAAAACGTCACACAACCTCCCAAAACGCCACACAGCCTCCCAAAACGTCACACAGCCTCCCAAAACGTCACACAACCTCCCAAAACGTCTCATAGCCTCCCAAAATGTCTAGGAACCTACCCTAACCAAACCTACCCTCACCTACCAGTGCCTCCTGACCCTATCGTGCTTCGACGCTTGGTGACTGTCTGTTGTTTCGAGTCTGCTGAGAGATGGTATTGTGTTCCTGGTATCAAAGTTCTGGTGGTGTCGTCTTTTGATATTAGTTCCTGGTATTAGCCTTTAAGTTCTTCCTGGTATTAAATGTCTAGTTCCTCGTGGCACCGGGGGATCATCCAGGGAGAGAAGGAGGGGGAGGAGGGGGGGGAAGGGAGGGAGTGGAAGGGGAAGGGGTAGGGAGAGGGGGGGAAGAAGAGGGAGTGGAAGAGGTGGTGGGGGGTAGGGAGTGGAAGAGTAAGAGGTGGGAAGGGAAGGGGGAAAGGGGAGGGAGTGGAGAGGGAAAAGTAGGGGAGGAGGGGGACAGGGTGACACAGGTACACAAAGGTAATGAGATCCCCCCGTTGTAATTAGAAGATGGATCAAGAAAGTGTTACTCACCTCTTCTAACACGGTAATTTCACCCTTACAATGAGACCTCTTAAGGACCAATTTTTAGGGTTTCATTGTGTACCTTCTCTACCCTATTCGCCTTTTCATTGACTCCTATTTTTTTTTCATCATTTCCTTCTACCAATCTATGTTTTTTTTTATCTTCGTTTTATCACCTCTCTTTTCCATCTCTTGTTGCTATTTTTTTTCTTGTCTCCTCACCACCCCCTTTTTTTGGGGTGGTGGTGGGGGGGGTGAGGGGAAAGGGGGGATAGGTGAGAGGTTAAGGGGAGAGAGATAGGTATCACTAGGTCTTCCTCTTCCATTGAGTTATTCATCTTGTGTCTCCTTTCATCTCTTTATTGTGGTTTTCTTATTCTCTCATCAATTCAACCTTCATTGGATGATTTCTTTCTTTCCTCCTTCCTTCACTGTATTTCTTTTTATTTTATTTTTTTTATCCCCTTCCACACATTGGTCCATTTCTTTCTATTCATTCTTTCATTCTTCACTCTTTCTATTCACTCTTTTATTCCCACTTTCTTACCATCCCTCTCCCTCTCTCTCTCTGACACTCATTCACACATTTCTAAAGCGTTTTGTGTCACCTTTTTTCACGCAGGTATTGGCCAGGTGACTCTCACGATTAGGACGCTTAATTACGTTACATCTCCTACTGTGATCTTTTACGTCTGTCTTCCAGTAACACAACATGTTTACTGTCTATTTCTCGCAATAATAGATCGTTTCTGTCTATTTCTCGCAATAATAGAACGTTTCTATCTATTTCTTGCAATATTAGATCGTCTCTGTCTATTTTTCGCAATAATAGATCGTTTCTGTCTATTTGTTGCAATATTAGATCGTTTCTGTCTATTTCTTTCAATAATATATCGTTTCTGTCTATTTCTCGCAATAATAGATCGTTTCTGTCTATTTATTTCAATAATAGGTCGTTTCTGTCTATTTCTCGCAATAATAGATCGTTTCTGTCTATTTCTCGCAATAATATATCATTTCTGTCTACTTCTCGCAATAATAGATCGTTTCTGTCTATTTATTTCAATAATAGGTCGTTTCTGTCTATTTCTCGCAATAATAGATCGCTTCTGTCTATTTCTTGCAATAATAGATCGTTTCTGTCTACTTCTCGCAATAATAGATCGTTTCTGTCTATTTTTTTCAATAATAGATTGATTCTGTCTATTTGTTCATCTCTCTCTTGGAATAACAGAATAATTTTTTCAACGTAAACAGCTGAAATACCACGTACATCAAGGACGAATACCACACACACACACACACACACACACACACCACCTGGTACTTGAAATACCACACACGTTAACAACCTGAAAGTAATACCACACACTACACAAGGTATCACAGATGCCAGACTCTCCGAAGACTACCCTGACGATGACCTGAGGTGAGGGAATACTCGTGGGCCATCGTCGTCTCGTTGTCATCGTCTCCGTCATCGTCGTCATCGTCGGCATTCACGAGGGAGATCAAAAGCCTGAGCTCAGCACATCCCCCGACAGTTACCATCTGCACCTAGCAGTTGAGCCTGGGTTAACACTCCTCATCGTAACGTGGGTCTATAATCATTCAATTACCTGGCTACTTACCTGGTCCTGGAGTCGTTGTATTTGGTATGCTTCTACCTTTTGTTTGATTTGGCCGGCTATTTAGTGTACACCAAGGAGGGTCAGTCAAGGTGGCTATGGAAGACCCACCCGAAGAAGGAGATTGACCCGAGAGACGTTTGGTCAGAGGGACTACTTCAGCTCACCATCACTTCGGCCATCAATTACCTTCCTACACGCAACCTAGTTAGACCGGGCCTTTTGAACAGTCATCAGCCAAGTGTAATTACATACTTTATTTATTCTTCTTTTCTTCAAGTAGACCCGCTTACTTATCATAACCAGACTATATTTTACCTGCAACTCTTCCTTCATTGAGGTGGGAGTGAGGAGCATAACCCACCGTCAAGTGGGAACGCGAGACCAGACCTTAGGAAGAACTGCCTCAAGGTCCCTTTTCAAGTGTTGATCGTCACCATGGTGGGGACTCGGTGGGCGGAGCGGCTAGGTATCGTCGGGCAAATAATTATAAGGCAGCTCAGGTACTTTAGACACATTAGCACTCTCTGAGACCTGCTAAATGCCGACACACTGATTCAGAATTCCTTGTCTGGAGGTCTCGAGCGCGCCCTCGCTACACTGAACAGACGCAAGGAAAATACGTATTTTAGAAGGTTAAATACAGAAAATTATAACACTCCTAACGAATGCTTGGTTCTTAAAAGTGTCTCCAACATCATGAACCGGTATAAGTGGCGACTATTTCAAGGTTGTCATTTTGGAGTCGACATTGACACCGAACCTCTCCATGCAGTGTAAACGACCGAACCTTTAATTAATACCATAGTTCCGACCCGACACCGTACCATGGCCGAGTAAAACGTAAAAAAAACACAAACATCGATACTTCCCTCACCTTAAATTAACACTGAGAGAAATATTTGATTCTTCTTTATGATCATGGTAGAGAGGAGGAGGCGGAGGAGTCCATAAACCTGAAAGCTAAGAGGAGGGTCTACCTTGAGGGCGGAAGAGCAGGTTAGTTGCTGAGAGATGCTGCATGCCAGGTACTAGCGAATACCCCTGTGGAGATAAACATAAAAAAAAAAAGAGAGGAAAAACAAACACACACACACGCACACACACACACACGCACTCACTCAAAAGGAATAATCACAATCATAGCCAAACAAGCGTAATTAACAAACCCCCCTGGCCCACCAACAGCTTCAAAGGTCCCACTCGAGGCTTGGTCTGGTACTTAACTTTGCAATGATTCTATTAATTTACATACATTCTTGACCTGTCGGTGTGTTTAGTTGAGCAGGTGATGCACAGGTGGGTGATGATTGGTCGCTGAGAACAATTGTGTTTATATTTTAGAAGTACTGAGGCCAGATGTACAGACTGGTGTGGCTTTGTGAGCTGGCTTTGTGAGTTTACCTACTTTGTTAACTGGTTTTGTGAAATGGCTTTGTGAAATGGCTTTGTGAGTTTACTTTGTGGGCTGGCTTTGTGAACTGGTCTTGTATGCTGGCTTTGTGAGTTTACCTTATGAGTATACTTTATGAATCGGCTTTACGAGTCACCTGTTCTTCAAGCTCATAACAAGACCTGACGACTGGGTAAAGTTTTATTCGAGTTTATGAAGTAAAGTTTGAGTTGACCTTTGAGATGACTTGTGAACTGGGTTATAAACTGGCTGGTGAGATTAACTGTGAATTAGACTGTGCAGTGGACTGTGAGTTGAACTGTCAGCTATCCCCCCCCAAAAAAGTTTATTCTACCTAAGAGTAAATTTTAGCTTTATTTTCAACGAAGACAAATATATTTACTTATATTTGTTTCTCATATTTATATTTTACTTTCTTTCACCGTTCTAAGATCTCCATAAAGTCCGTTAAATGGAGGTTCTACTATATACATGAAACACT
>CAUDMG010003935.1:1572500-1645000 GCA_958450375.1 Homarus gammarus
GGGTGGGGTGGGTGGGTGGGTTGGATTGTGACAGGTAGAGAAAAAGAGGAAGGGAGGGGAGGAAGGAGAGTTTGAGGGAGGGAAGGAGGGAGGGAGAGAGAGAGAGAGGGAGAGAGAGGCAGGAAGGAAGGGAGGGAGGGAAAAAAGATTGTCATTCATAGAGCTAACAGACCCAACCATAACACACAGTGCCTAGTGCCACCGCCTACCTCACCCTTTAATTAATTACAACTGGTGATTAATATTATTATAATTAGTAGTATTATTTCCATCCAATCACGATACAGATATAAATCACCTTAGTCGATAACCACTCATCAGCATATTACACAAACACATAATTGAGCCATTACAGTAATTACCTCATTAGTAAGCTATCAACGGGGTTAATGTCATTATCTAATACATAAATAGCATAAAATATCGATATTTTTTTAACTCCAATGAAGAGTAATTATTCTGTGAGGGTAATTTAGTTCTGCTAATCACCTGTGTTTAAGAGATTAATTGGCCATGGACGAGAGAGGTGATTGGTGATATTATTATGTAGGCTGTTTGGGTGGTTGTTAGACGTACTGTTAACGAGATAATAGTGTCGTATGTTACAATGAGAGTGAGAGAAATGGTGGACACACACACACACACACACAAACACACACACATCCCTACCTCTCTCTCTCTCTCTCTCTCTCTCTCTCTCTCTCTCTCGTACCCTAATACGCGCGCCTCGCCGATACGGAACAAAAATACACATTAAGGAGTAATGAAATATGCAGAGAGCAAACAGGAACACAAGGGCACGGAGCGAGGTGACAATAGCCCCCGCCTGGTAATCTACACAAAGTAAACACAAAATATATTGAAGAATAGACGGAACAAACATGTCCTAATACCCAGCCATTGTTCGTGCTGGAGACACAGGCATTGTGATCTATTGGTCTACTATTGATTGTCAGTTTAGCCCCTTCCCTACCCAGCCCCCTCACCACCCAGCCCCCCCAGCCCCCTCACCACCCAGCTCCCCCAGCCCCCCCACCACCGCCCCCCCAGCAGCCCCCCCACCACCACTCATGCTTGTTCTCTAACGTGTGGAGGGAGAGAGGTGGTTAGTTTGTGAGAGGGGGGGGGGGAGGAAGGGTGGGTGGAGGGTAGGGGGAAGGGAGAGAAGGGGGGAGGAAGGAGGAGGGAAGTTGTTGGTTTGAGGGAGGGAGGGAGGGAGGGAAAAGGAGATGGTGGAGGGATAGAGGGATGGTTTGAGGTGAAGGAAAAGAATAGAGATTAGAAGGAGCGGGGGAGAAAAGTAGGGTAGGAAGGAGGTAGGGAGGGAAGGACAGTGGATGGTGGGGGGAGGAGGGATGGTTATTGGTGTGTGTGTGTGTGTGTGTGTGTGTGTGTGTGTATAGTGCGTATTCATGTACACACACAGACACAGACACACACACACACACACACACATATATAAGAAGTGTCAGATCGTCATTACTCAAATAATGTCCCCGAAAAAACTACCATTGACTTCTCGTACAACACACAAGACGGTAAAAAAAGATTCTCAACCAAGAGAAAAACTCCGTAGTGGAAGTTTTTACATTTGGGGGAAAAACAACGTACCAAGAATTGTCAGCTACAAAAACTTCTCTCCATAAGATCAAACTGGGAACGAGAATAGGAATAGGAATGGGAATCGAAGTAGGAACGCTAAATAGGTGATATCTATTCTCAATCGAAGTTTATTATCTACTCTCGATCAATATTGTAACGCCTATGTTATATTTATATTGAAGTTTTACCAATTTTCGTGGACAAATATTTGGAATTCTTGGCGGGATTTTTTTATTTCCGTTTTTCTTTTCTTTTTTTTTTTTGACGAGGAGGTGGAGGAGGAGGAGGAGGAGGAGGAGGAGGTGGAGGAGGAGGAGGAGGAGGTGGAGGAGGAGGAGGAGGAAGACGGTGTCGGAAGGAATATGTTCTCACCTTAACGATGACCGGTGTGTGTGTGTGTGTGTGTGTGTGTGTACAGTACAGGAGAAGAAAAGTAATATGACCCTTAAGTGATGCAGGGAGAGGCATTAACCAATCAGGTAGAGACATTAACCAACCAGGGAGAGACATTAACCAGGCATTAATCACGGTGAAACAGTGGGCGTGGCAGGTCGACCCTAACACAACACACGCATCCTCCTTCATCCCTTCTGACACGTGGCTCGCCCTTGGTCACCACCCTCTCTGTTTACCCCTCTACGTGAGCTAGATCCTGACGTGTTTGTGTGTGTTTGTGTATGTGTATGTGTCTGTATATGTGTGTATGTGTCTGTATATGTGTGTGTTTATTCTACGTCCTCCATAAAGACATCACAACACACAGTCCTGCACTCAATAATTCTTCGTGTACATGAGACGCAGAAGCCCTAACTCTGTTTATATTTTAAGAGGTTTCTGTCTTTTTTTTCTCTTAATCTAGATAATTAATTGTTTCTTTGTTATTTTTTTTTTAAGTTATGGGATATATTAATCGTCTTTTGTTTTTGTTTTTTCTTTATTTTATTTTTGTAGGTATTTCTCTTCGTCTTCTTCTCTTTTTTAGCTCTCCTCCTCCTTCTCATCCTCCTCCTCCTCCTCTCCCTAGCTCTCCTCTTCCTATTTCTATCTCCCTTTCCCCCCTTTTCTAGTCTTCCTTCTCCTCCTCCTCCTCCTCCTCCTCCCCCTCCTCCTCCTGCTCATCTTCCTCCTCCTCCTCCTCCTCCTCCTCCTCCTTCTCCTCCTCCTTCTCCTCCTCCTCCTCCTCCTGCTCATCAAACCCTTAGAATCTTACTCCCTCAAGCCGACCTGAACCTCACACAAGTTCCCTTCAGGAGACCTCTGTGTGTATGTGTGTGTGTGTGTGTGTGTGTGTGTGTGTGTGTGCCAACCAAGCCATAGCCAAGACGTTCAACCCTATACCCAACCAATCAGTGACTAGTCCTGATAGTCTCTCCTTATAGAGTCTACACTGAGAAGGCTCTATAGACAGATATAAAGGAATGACTAAACGCAATCAGAGACTCAATTATGCATTCAATCGACCCTTTCATTCACTTAAGGCATCAGATAATTGGTCAGTCATCAGTGTGGATATTCAGCTGTCAATATTTGTTGTGGGTGGCAGATACTCAAGAGGAACTGACTATATGTTAGTTTGGGTCTCCTTGGTGACGTTTTAATCAATCAGTTCTTAGGATTGAATACACGAGACACAGGTATAGATAGAGAGGCACTTAATTAAAAGCTTTATTCAATGAGTCGAACATGTCGAACGATCCTCAATACCTACCTGTGTGTGTGTGTGGTCTACGTGGACGATTGGCGTCAATATGAACTCTCAAACATTAGATAAGTGATTTCGCTATCTTACCCCCCCACCCCCACCCCCTATTACCTACAGTCTTCTGCTCTCTCTCTCTCTCTCTCTCTCTCTCTCCCTCCCTCTCGTCTCTGTAATTTCTACTTTCCTCTACTCATAACTGATAAGGTTAAGCTCAATTTATATCTTTAGTTCAATGTTTTTATTGTAATTCTTTCATAAACACGTAAGTTATTTTTTTCTCTCCAGGATGAAGTAAAAAATCTCGTATCAATAATAAAATAATTCAACCTAGGAATAAAATAGGAGGTGAATTTCGTCTCAGCAACTAGTCTTATGAAATGCTTTTAAGTCTCCTTTAAGTACAAGATCAGTAAAAGTACCCCATTCTTTTAGCCATTAAGAATGCAGTACTGAACCATGCAGCCAATAAGAACAGCGAAACATAGGAGAGATAGTACTTGTTCATAATGCTCCGCCCATTGAAGACATCATATTCCAGGATCATCACACCAACCCTCACTTATGGGCGATGCTGTTCTCTTATTGGCTAAATTATTCCGTGTTGTTGTCTCATTGGCTAGATTTCAGGTTAGTTTAGTATTCTCTCAATAGATGGCGTATGAATGCATTTTATCAGATCCACAAGCTTCTTAAATAACTACAGTATTCTATCCTAAATCAAAGGAAATAGAGCCACCGTATGCTCCGTATATATAAAATTAATAAAATCAAACATTCCAATATTAACACGAGAATTGAATGGTCATATTTGCATTTATTTGAGTGGTGTTATGAGTTGATTGGTAAGGTAAGGCGGTAGAATGATAGAGGGAGTAAGGAGGTCACATTTAGATAAGGAAATTACGTTCAGATCGAATCATACGTGAAGGTGTGTGTGTGTGTGTGTGTTGAGGTAAGGGGCCAGAACACG
The DNA here is from genome assembly GCA_958450375.1 of Homarus gammarus. Taxonomy (NCBI): domain Eukaryota; kingdom Metazoa; phylum Arthropoda; class Malacostraca; order Decapoda; family Nephropidae; genus Homarus; species Homarus gammarus. Next base: position 1,576,775 of record CAUDMG010003935.1, read on the forward strand.
GGACAGTATTGCTACCCCAGCATGACAGTATGCACACTACACGGCTGCTGTATGTGGCCCCAGCATGAATGAATAACCCAATATACTGTAGCCTTTAACAGAGGTGTGTGGCCCTTTAGTAACTTCTTCGCGGTAATGTGGCTCTGTGAACCGCCAGTACAGATATGTGACCCTGTGTGGCACTGTGTGGTCCTGCATGACCCCCTCAGCATGAGTGCGGCCAAACACGCATGCTGTCCACATGTGGTCCTTTACATGAATATGTCGGTCAAGTGTGATGACCTGCTACTTAGGGTGTGTGACCCCAGCACGGGGTATGTGGCCCCCTGCACGAGGTGCGTGGCCCCCTGCACGATGTGCATAGCCCCCTACATGGGTGTGTGGCCCTCTGCACGGGGTATGTGGCCCCCTGCATGGGGTGTGTGAGCCCCCTGCACGGGATGTGTGGCCCCCTGCACGGGGTGTATGGCCCCCTTCACGGGTGCGTGGCCTCCTGCACGGGTGTGTGGCCCCCTACACTGGTGTGTGGACCCCTGCACGGGTGTTTGGACCCCTGCACGGGTGTGTGGACCCCTGCACGGGTGTGTGGCCCCCTGCACGGGGTGTGTGGCTCCCTACACGGGTGTGTGGCCCCCTGCACGGGTGTGTGGCCTCCTGCACGGGCGTGTGGACCCCTGCACGGGTGCGTGGCCCCCTGCACGGGTGTGTGGCCCCCTGCACGGGTGTGTGGCCCCCTGCACGGGTGCGTGTCAATTAGCGAGTGTTTGTGTAGAGAGAGAGTGAGAGCCGAGCACTACTGTCCCCGACCACTGGCCATATATAATTGGGGCCAGGCGCTGACAATTTGCTGTCTGTATCCTTTGTCCGCCGCAACTTTCATGTCCTCTCTGACCATTTTCGCTCTGGAGATTTTTGTTATAGGAAAAATACACACAAAAGCCACCAATACGCACAAAAATAACACAGGGTTTCAATGGAATTATGAAGCGTTTATTGCTGCCTGTCGACGTTGTGTTTCGTTATATTTGTGGACGTGCTTGTCAAACTACCAATGATGGAGGAGAGTTTTTTATTTATTTATTTATTTACGCACACAAAAAACCATTGGTTGGTTGTTGTTATTGTGGGTTCATTCCCCTCCCTTGAACTCTCTAGGCAAGAGTGATATATATATATATATATATATATATATATATATATATATATATATATATATATATATATATATATATATATATATATATATATATGTGTGTAGTGTGATGTTGTGTGTGTGTGTGTGTAAACCAATGTCTTACCTTAGGTTCAGTCTCCCTCCTGCCATCAGTACACTGGACATCTCTCGCCCACTTTTGAGTTTCTCAATGTTTCATGTGTGGGGGTCGCCCGCCTTCTCTGACCAAACTGATAGTATTTCTTCCTTTACGTGATTGGTGGAGGTTTTGTCTTGTCTCCGTGATGATAGAGAGAGAAGTAGTTGATTCCTCCCTTGTTTAGTATTATTGTTTATAATGTTTATTGCTTACACTACGGAAATGTTATTGTTTATAATATTGTTTTTCTATTTCATATTATCTTCAAGTTATTTCTTAATTATTGTTTATTAGATTAACGTTCATACCTCTACAACATTCATAGCCTCTGCCCTAACCAACATATTCAACCCTTTCAACATTCACACACACACACCCACACACACACACACACACACACACACACATTCCTCCTCCACTCTCCAACATTCACACCCCTTCCCTACCACCCCTCCTCTCCCCCACCACCCCTCCTACCCCACCACCCCTCCTCTCCCCCACCACCAATCCATCATGCCGGACGCGACCATCACGCCTCGCTCATGCCTCAGTATTTACCATGAACTATGCATGACCCACAAACTTAAGAAAAACAATGACCCATCTATTAGTCTGTCCCACGTTTGGTTAGGTTAGGTTAGGTTAGGTTAGGTTAGGTTACAATAAAAATAAATAAAAAATAAATTGATTGGAAGAAAGTTCTAAGGAATAAAATAGATGAATGAGAATAGTCAGGTGTCATAAGAGGTGTCATGTTGTGGGAAAAAGGTGTCATGTTGTGGGAAAAAGGTGTCATGTTGTGGGAAAAAGGTGTCATGTTGTGGGAAAAAGGTGTCATATATTATCACGAGTGTTACATTGTGTTAAAAATGTGTTATATATTATTCTTAAGTTACAGTAACGTTAAATTGTCTTATTTGTGTTAAAATTTATCACTGTGTTACATAATATCACTAACATATATGATAATAACGTTATATATCATCCTTAGAGTGTTACAATGCGTGTAACCAGACCCTGTAACTAGACCTAATATAACAAGGCCGTGACATTAACCACTAACAACCCTCTTTATACCACCACATTAAATTATATACTGTCTTGTGTTACCATCCCATACCAACGCGTTACAATAGGGTAGAGTGCCACCTCATCACCTATTGTAACCCAACACACTATGAGTAACACGTGAGATATATGGTGCGGTAGTTACTCGTTATTGTCTTCTGTTAGCATGTCCTAGTGCACTAATGTCCGACCAGCAGATGATGGCAAACTTGTGGTTATGAGGACACTGAGAGATATGTGAATTATTATCGGCGAATGACATGCAATAATGATATAAGGGGGGGGGGGAAGGAGAGAAGGGTGAAGAGGGGTGAGGGGAGGAGGAGGAGGGGTGAGGTGAGGGGAAGAAGTGAGGGGAACAAGGAGGGGGAGGAGGAGAGGGAGAAAGAATGGGAGAAAGAGAGGAAGGCATAAGAGAATGAGAAAAAGAAGAAAGATGGGGGGAAAGGTTGATAAATGAGTGATAGGGAGAGGATAAGAAGAAGGAGGGAGAAGGAGAAGTAAGGAAATAGGTATAATAGGTAGATAGAAGGTACATTACTCACTCTCACCTCTATAAATGTACTTAAGTAAAGGTAAAGTTGGTAAACACAGAATCAAACACATAAGCTACTAATTTAAGTACACTACAAACACCACTAGAAATAACATGAAGATAAAGTGTACTTAAAGGACAGTGTGTGTGTGTGTGTGTGTGTGTGTGTGTGTGTGTGTGTGTGTGTGGTGTTTTGTGTTGTGTGTGTGTGTGTGTGTGTGTGTGTGTGTGTGTGTGTGTGTGTGTGTGTGTGTGTGTGTGTTTGGTTTGGTGAAATATATCTGAATTGGTCATGAGGGAACGATATATATCTAGTGTTGTATATATAGACATTAAAGAATAATTCATTAACCATCAATAGTAGTAGTAGTAGTAGTAGTAGTAGTAGTAGTAGGCAGAACAATGCAACCACTGTCTCCTCAAAGGCAAAGTCTCGTATATAAAATGAAAGTGTGTAGGAAGGGGTGAGTATTAACCCCTGGGTAGTTTGAAGTGCCTTAACCAGGAAACAGATTGGATAAAGGTGACAACATCTGAACATGACACGGCTATACAAAGTTATCCACAGGTTTTGTCAATGACTAAAGAGGGAGGCAGCTCAGGTCTGTGTTTGAAATGCTTATCTGAATGTAATGTGGAATCTTATCTGAAGGGTGAATTCTATTATGGAGAAGTAGCATTAAGTTGTTTTTTGTTAATTTCACATATGCACATCCTAAAAGGTAATTAAGTCGTTCTAATGTCTAATTGCTGCCGGGTATAAGACATCTTTAAGGAGGAACTGCTCTATTTATTGTAATTACTTATACAGATATGTCTCAATACATTTTTAATTCTGATCACAAGAATCAAAATAAATCATATTCATTTAAGTTGATTTAATTATTCTAAAGGATATTCTTACCTCAATAATATTCCTTCTTCCCAGTGGCTGCTTCACCCCTTCCCCCCCCCCCTCCCCCTCCCCCTCCCCCTTCCCCTCCCCGCACCACTCCACAAGTTGTAACTCTCGGGCGGTGAAGTTATCTCTCTCAACTTACACTCACTTGAAAATCATGTAAAAATATATATTAAATAAATCTTAACTCTTTATTATGGATGTACTGTATAACGACTTATTGCCATCAACTACAATAATCACCTTTAAAATGTGACTGTATATACACGAGTTATTTAGAACAGTTATTACCGATCAATAAAAAAAATTCTTAATATATTTCCATTCAATGTTTATAAGTCAAGGAAGACGCCACCCAGAAAAAAAAAAAAGCTTTATTTCCAAGCGATGGATCTCACCTCATCGCCACACAATAGGTCGTGGGGTAGCGATAGCCGTAACCAGGGCCGCCGCCGTGCTCGGGGGTTCAGGTTTCAGAGATAGTGTTAACGAGGGGGTTCGGTTTCAGCCATTACCTAATGTTTATTATGGGTGACACAATAGGCGAGGCTCATTGATGGCTCCACCAACCCTTGTAAGTCAAATGTCTCTCTCTCTCTCTCTCTCTCTCTCTCTCTCTCTCTCTCTCGTGCTACCGATAACTATCACCAAATGTCGCCCCCACCACCTCCAACATCCACTACCACCACCACCACCATTTCCCTTGTTGGTTCAGCGCCCCGTGTCGATCCAGCGCCCCGTGTCGATCCAGCGCCCCGTGATGGTCCAGCGCCCCGTGTCGATCCAGCGCCCCATGTCGATCCAGCGCCCCGTGTCGATCCAGCGCCCCGTGATGGTCCAGCGCCCCGTGTCGATCCAGCGCCCCGTGTCGATCCAGCGCCCCGTGTCGATCCAGCGCCCCGTGTCGATCCAGCGCCCCGTGTCGATCCAGTGCCCGTGTTGGGCTTATGAGTTATGACAGCCCTTGGTCCATCCCGGTACACCTGGCCTTCCCTATCTCCTCTATGGCCACAGTAGAGAGAAAGTCGAATTTACATACTCAGGTACAATTACACACAGTCCCACGATGTGCTATAGGTGCACTCAGTCATACATAGGGTATTCATATGTATACCCATTTACATACATGTATATACTGATTTTATTGTTATCATTTGTTATTATGGGATTTTGTATGGTGCTTCATCAATTAAGGCTAATATCCCGTTCACATACATACATACATACATACATACATACATACATGCATACATACATACACAAACTTCCTCGCTAATACTGACTAATCTTCTATGTCTAACTTTAGGCAACATACCCTTTGCTCACCTCCCCTTCTGCCTTACACACACACACACACACACACACACACACACACACACACACGCGTTAACAGCACCTCAACACGTGTCAAATTTCCCCAAATATTTGCCACCTACTCATACACCTCCACCTGTGCCCACTTATTACCACATAGACATGACTAACTGAATCGTACACACACACACACACACACACACACACACACACACACACACACACACACACACACACATGAGGACCAGACGGAAGGCTTTCTACTAATTTCTGGTGACAGGTAAACTCATTATTACCCTCACACCTGTGCTGCCAACACCTGAGCGGAGAGTAGATGTATACAGGTGTGGAGAGGTGTGTCAATAGGTATGGTATAGACTGACTGACTGACTGACTGACTGACTGACTGAATAAAGGACTGACTGACTGATTGACTGACTGAATAAAAGACTGACTGACTGACTGAATAAAGGACTGACTGACTGATTGACTGACTGATTCATTGATTAAATTTTTTGACAATTCTGACTTAATTCTTCCTCTTTTTATTATTTATCTTTTGTTTTATAGTAATTTTGTGTTTTATCTTGTTTTAGGACTTTTATAGTTTATTAATATTATTATCATTATTATTATTATTATTATCGATTATTTTTTTTGGCTATTCTTGTTGCCGTAATAATAACAATAACAACAATAACAATAATAACAAATCATTACAACCTGCCCCCCCTCCCCCCAGACAAAATAACAACCCCATAAACACACTAAAGCTTAATAACCACCTCTTGTTGTTATGTATATTAACCCCTAAAAAAATATATTCCCTTTACTCGCAAACATCCAATTATCCAACCCACAAATTATCCATAGCAAAGCGTCTCAAAAAAATGTATACACACTACTTTATATTTTGCCATAGTAACTGTATAAATGTTTGTATTATATCACCCACATTGTCCTCAGAGATAGGTGATTTTTCATGTTATTAAACTATGCCAATGTCTACTGCCCTTTTCCTATCCCCCTTCCTCTTTCCTCCTTCCCCCTTTTCGTGCCCTATCCCCCTCTGCCCCCCTCCCCCTCGTACTCCCCCTTCCTCTTGTGCCCTCTGGCTGACCGCCCTACCACCGCTGTAAAACATTATGATGAGCAAATTATAGAGGTAGTTCGTGGTGGAGGATAGCTGACGAGGCAGTAAATAAACAGTAATTATCAGTCTGTTAATCAAGGCTGTAATTCATGGGTGTCAGTAAGTTCCCCCCGACCAGGTTATGTATCACTGTTCCCTACCACCCTACCTCTCTTCCTCCTGCTCCTCCTCCTCCTCCTCCTCCTTCCCTTCTTCTTCCTCCTCCTCCTCCTCCTCCCCTTCTTCTTCTTCCTCCTCCTCCTCCTCCTCGTCCTCTAGGTACACGTTGATCGGATAGGGTGAGGAGACGCCACTTGACCCACACACACACACACACACACACCTACTAAAGGGAAGTAGAGCATCACAATAAATCACAAAACCCAAAGAAATAATATTAATAAATGTCACCGTAAAGAACTTGAAGAATAAGCCAATAGAAAAAAGAAAAATAAATCAATGGAATAAGTGGGTTGAATTTTTTTTTTTAGCCGTTTTCTATGTCTTTAAGAGGTCGGGTTGAGGGTTGTTGACTTCCGTGTTCTTGTTGGTAAAAATCAATCACCTAGTTTCCTTGTTAAGTTTATTTTATTATAAGGAATCAATCAAAATTTTCTTTAATTCGTTGTAAATCATTCTATTGAGGACACATGTTGGCTTCATTTTTGTTTTTATTTATATTATTCAAAACTTAATTTATATATTTTTTACATGGAGTGTATTTGTGCGTTTTATTTGTTTGTTTTTTGTTTGTTTGCGTTAGTCACTTTTATGAATGCAAGTACTGATTGACTTGAGGGTATAATGTCACTGTACTCAGGGAGGTTAAGTCACTGTACTCAGGGAGGTTAAGTCACTGTACTCAGGGAGGTTAAGTCACTGTACTCAGGGAGGTTAAGTCACTGTACTCAGGGAGGTTAAGTCACTGTACTCAGGGAGGTTAAGTCACTGTACTCAGGGAGGTTAAGTCACTGTACTCAGGGAGGTTAAGTCACTGTACTCAGGGAGGTTAAGTCACTGTACTCAGGGAGGTTAAGTCACTGTACTCAGGGAGGTTAAGTCACTGTACTCAGGGAGGTTAAGTCACTGTACTCAGGGAGGTTAAGTCACTGTACTCAGGGAGGTTAAGTCACTGTACTCAGGGAGGCTAAGCCACTGTACTCAGGGAGGTCAAGTCACTGTACTCAGGGAGGTTAAGTCACTGTACTCAGGGAGGTTAAGCCACTGTACTCAGGGAGGTTAAGCCACTGTACTCAGGGAGGTTAAGTCACTGTACTCAGGAAAATTCAATCATCAAACACTATCCCCCCCCCTTAATATAATTCCATTCACTATATGATCACAATACACCATAGTAACTAGTTATTGTTTATATTATATCTCGTCTTCTCCTGCAGGACTCTTCGCCATCTTCTCCTGCAGGACTCTTCGCCATTGAGCCACATCGACACCATCATCACAACCCGAGCACACACAGATAACTTAGACAGCAGGATATGGTGCCAAGGTATTGTGTTTAGTTATTGATTTATGGTGATTTATTGTGTCTTTTAGTCATCCTTCTTACCGTTATTCCCTGTTTTATTGGTTCTTCTCTTATTCTTCCTTCTATCACGTAAGGTGGTGGGCAATAGAGGTCAGGTATTCTGATTTTTTCACCATTTTTTTAATTAATGTGTAAATTTTGTCTATTTATTGAAATCATAGGATAAATATTTGTCGTTCATTATATAAAAAAATTTGATAAAATTCTACAATGATTTTATATATGAATGAAAAATAAATAAAATAAAAATAAAAATATATAATAAAAAAAGTGAATAAAATTTTGTTTTGAACGTCAATTTATCCAAAGGAATAAATAAAAAATAGAAAATATATATATATAAAATGAAATGATAAAGTTTGGTGTATATTTGTTCCAGAATACAGAATACCTGTATTAATACTGTAACAAATAAAATACTATATTTACTTATTTCTTTATACCATTTGCGTCGCTGTTCACGTTATCCAAAAAAAAACATATATACATATAAAAATAAATTTATACAGTACATAATACATAAAAACTAACCTACTGTATTTTTCTTCCAATTTTGTATTAGTTCGTCTTGTATTCAATGCCGTGCCGATACAGGCGTCATTTTTCCCATCGGATAAAAACATCACCTCGTAGGTATCTTTCTCCTATATATACACATTTCATTAGGTATCGTTAAAGAAAGAATTAGTTGTTATTTAGGTCAGTGTATATCATGGAAAATATTGTACATGAAGAAGATAAATGAAGAACGATTATTAATGATAGAAAATGAATAATAAATTAGTTTAAAAGTGATTAATAATAGTTGTAAATCTATTCACCGCTGATAATTTATTCATGGGAGGAATAAAGATGTTTTTCAAAGGGATTTATTCTTTTTCGTGGTGCTACGTCTTTATTCTACATGTTTGCTCATTTATTTTATTTCTTATTTTATTTATTATTCTTTATTGAAATATTTTTTTTAGTGATTTTTTGGTTATTTATTCTGGATTCTATTGCTCTCTATGTGTTTTTCTTCCTTGTTTTATTATCTTTATTAACTCCTCCTTTATTCTCTCTCATTTTATGCCCTCTATTTATTTTGCTTTTCTATGCCTAAAAATAATAATAATAACAATAATAACAACAATAATAACAATAATAATAATAACACTTAAATCCTCTATCACATTTACCTGGTGGTCTAATATGACAGTAACTCAACTGTAATTAAAATAACAAACTCCAGTCCAGGTATAAAGCTGTTCATTGCTGCAAACAAAAGTTCCTTCAGTCTATTATTTTATGAGGGTGATGTGGCAAAACTTTTTTTTAATCATAATTATATAGTTTGTTGTTCTAGTAAATTGCTTAATAATTTGGTATAAATAATTTAGTCAATTTTAATCGTGATTCTAAACTATATGGGATTCAGGTGTGAAGGAGTTTGTGTGTGTGTGTCTGTGTGTGTGTGTGTGTGTGTGTCTGTGTGTGTGTGTGTGTGTGTGTGTGTCTGTGTCTTAGGTGACCACACAACAGTACACATCCTTACACTCATCTCTACACATCCTCCGGCCATCGTTCAACGCGACCAACGAAACTTCTTACAGCACAGTCGCTTAACGAGTCCAGCTACCTATTGTAACGCGGCCTCAATTACCGCGAGGAACACACCGCATGCGACCCGCGATATTGACACAGCCGTCGACCGCAGCGCTCCCCCGGCCGCAAACTAGCGTCAAGCGGCGGCCACACACTCTGCCCTCCCCCTTAGCTGCAAGTTGAGTCTGTCGTAAATGGGACAGTTATACAGTGGGCTGAGTTTCCTTGTATATGAACTGTGTGTTGGGTGGCTTGTTGCATAGCTTCTGCATGAGAAAGACCTATATTGCAAATCAGCTGCAAATAGGGTTGTGTGGGTGTGTGTGTGTGTGTGTGTGTGCGTGTGTGCAACGAAGCTGCATGCATAGTACAAACAACTATTGCAATTCACCTGCATAGTTGACTCGTCCATTACAAAGTGGCGCTGTACCATAGTGTCGTCTGTGGTGTATCAGCTCCATAACAGTGTGGTTCATTGTAAAGATTGACCTCACTTGTGCCAGATGACCTTACATGTCAACACGTTAAGACAGTATTGTTCGTGTTAATGCAAGAGGATCAGGGAAGAGGATCAGGGAAGAGGATCAGGGAGGATGGTCATTGAGGAATATCCGGGTGGAAGATCAGGGAGGATGGTCAGGGAGGAATATCAGGGTGGAAGATCAGGGAGGAAGATCAGGGAGGAAGATCAGGGAGTATGATCAGGTAAGAGGATCAGGGAAGAGGGTCAGGGTGATGGTCAGGATGAGCTCTGATGGTCAGGACAAAATGGAGAGAAAATCCTAAATGAAAAATAAATAAAATCGGTATGAAAAAATCTGAAGATGATGGTTGGAGGGAGAGAGGGGAAGACAAAGAAGGAGATAGATAGATAGAAGGATAGGGTGAAGGATATGGACGTAGAGAAAGGAGAAGAAGAGCACATGAGAGGACAGCAAGACGTGGAGTGTATGTATGATATGTATGTATGTATGTATGTATGTATATATGTATGTATGTATGTATGTAATGTATGTATGTATGTATGTATGTATGTATGTATGAGATTGAGGTAAGGTGAGGTGTAGGAAGGTGAGGTAACTAACATCTGCTGCTTATTAATCATGTGTACATTGGTGTGTGTGTGTGTGTGTGTGTGTGTGTGTGTGTGTTTTATATGAATTATCCTCTGAAGAAAAAACTGTTAAAATATGGAATAGAGAGAATAAATAAGTAATTACAAGGCCAATGAAAATAATCAGAATATTTATAATGTAAAATAAATATATGTAAATATAAGAAGAAAAAAATTATTCTTTTTCAATGTTTTTCAAGATAATAAGCGGCTGGAAATTTGTCGTCTGTCAGGTTTATTTTAGAGGTCAAAGATGATGACAACTCATTATAAATTCATCATATATCGTAAATGACACAAAAATGATCATTATAATAGCGTTACTTCACATACTAGAGGAAGAAGAAGCAGCTGTTGACGCTATTTTGATAAGATTTACTTTGGGTAATAATTTCGTAATTTTTTTTTTTTTTTGTCTCTGGAAATAAAGTAAATAAAATAAACATTAAAACCAATAAAAATAAATTATACATTTTCTGTCGATTCCAGGAACCAATCAAAGGCGTTTTAGGTAATGACGACACGCATTGACATAATGATTTCAACCAATTAGAGTTTTTTTTTATATCAGCCATGACATCATGTAAATCGACCAATAAGAGTGTTCAGAAGCTATATAGCATTTCTTTTGGTAATGTTTGTTCGAGCAGAATTTTCCATCGTATTTTCAGGTTAGGTTAGGTTAGGTTAGGTTAGGTTAGATTAGATTTTATACAGAATATATGTACAGTATTTAGAAATATATTTATATGGTTGAAAGTTCTATATATAGGTTAGTTTGGTCTATACGCACAGTAGTTAGGTTTATATATAGGGTAGTTAGAGCTGCATGTAGGGTAATTAATCCTTAGATGGTATAGTTCAGGCTTATGAATCGACAGGTAGATGGTCTTTGATTATTAATTGAGGATTTAACGGGTAACTGGTTAAGGATCGCACGGTAGTTAAAAATCTAACGGTAATTATCCATAAAGATCGACAGGTGATTAGCCTTCGAGGAGTAGTTAGAAATCAACCGGTAGTTATCCATCAATTTCAAGTCCATTATTCGACAGTCTTTCCTTGACGACAGAATGCTAACGACAGGTAGTTAAAGTCCCCTCCAATAGGCAGGTATCGGGCAAGTAGTTCGTAATAAGTAGGTAGTAAGCACCCCTCCCTACCCCTCCACCTCCACCCCCCTTCCCCCATCCCCCCCCCCATGTCGTTAATTTGGGTCGTTTGTTCCTGATGGGCCATTAGCGATTGGGTGGTTGGAAGTCTTTGACCCTCTTGTGTGTGTGTTTACTTCTCCAAGACCTGTTAGTGGTTGAGATAGTTCTCATAGTTACTGTTTTTAGGTCTCTCTCTCTCTCTCTCTCTCTCTCTCTCTCTCTCTCTCTCTCTCTCTCTCTCTCTCTCTCATTTTCCTCGCTCCCCTCCTCCTCTTCCTTCTCACCTTACTCCTCCCCATCCCTGCCTCCTCTCTCTTTCCATTCTCCCTACACTCCTCCTCCTCCTCCTCTTCTCATTCCCAACCTCCCCATCCTCTCCTCTCGTCTCCTTTCATTCTCCATACATTCCTCCTCTTTCCTCCCTTCTTCCTCCCCCCTTCTCTTTTTCCTCCTCCTCTCCCTCTACCTCCTCTCCTCCTCCTCCTCCTCCTTCTCTTCCTTCTCTTCACCCTACACTCCCCCTTGCCTCCTCTCTCCCTACACTCCTCCTCTTCCTTCCTTCCTCTTCCCCCATCCTCTAAAGCTCTTTCATCTCCCTCTTGACTTTGTTTCAATATTTGGGGTTTAGTGGTCAGAGGGAGAGAGTTGCTCCACAGGTGGGTGACTGCTGCTAGCCGACCACCGTGCAGGCAGAGAGAGAGAGAGAGAGACGAAGGGTAAGGGGATGTAAGAGAGAGAAAGTGAAACAAAATGATATATAGAGAGAGAGATAGAGTTAAAAAGGGAAAAGAGAAAGAGAAAATAGAACCATGGAGAACAAGGAACTAACACACCGGATAAATGCAGAATAGCGGAAGAATCAAGGATAAAATATAGGCAAGGGAGAGAATATGATAAAGGAGTGAGATAGAAAGAAAAACAAACATATACCTCAGTAAGCGAATGAAAATAAGGAAAAGAGAAGGAGAGAATGTACAAAAATAGAAGAGGTAGAGGGGGAGGAGGAGGAGGAGGAGGAGCAGAGAGGGGAGAAAGGAAATAGGATAACTCTGGGAGATGAGAGAGAGAGAGAACAAAGAAGAAAAATGTATTGAAAAGAAGAAGATTATAAATGAAGACTAACGAAGAAGATAAAGAAAGAGAACAAATAATTAGAACAATAACAAGAAGGAAAGGAAGAAAATTATGAACAAGAAGTTGAAAATAAAATATGAAGAAAAGTAAAATAATAATAATAATAATAATAATAATAATAATAATACGAAAATAGGTAATGTCGACCAACACAAAACATATGATTATAGACCCTGAAATAATTATTCACGTATAATCATCTATAATCACATTTAAAAATCATTAAAAAAAATCATAGATCACGTGGGGAAAAAATTATACTGTATGATGATTTATTTTTTTAGTAGGGAAGAAGAAACTATAGTTAGCTGTATTTTAGATTAAATATGGAGATAAAAATAACATGTCCTTGATTAGAATAAATTTGGGGATTGGGGTAAAATTGATGAGGGATTAGAATAAATTTTTTAGGTAGAAGAAGAAGAACAAGAAGAAGAACAAGAAGAAGAACAAGAAGAAGAAGAACAAGAAGAACAACAAGAAGAAGAACAAGAAGAAGAAGAAGAAGCGAAGACGGCGAAAATAACTTAAATGGAAATAAAATAAAATTAATAACTAAATACGCTAAAGGATAAAGTGAAGAAAGATAAGAATACATAAATAAGACGATAAAAGAGATGAGGCAAAAATGGGAATAAAAGAGAGAAAGTAATAAACGTCGGAAGAGCTTTGAGAACAAGTGATGATGCGGGGAATAGTAGAAAGACTCGATAAATGGTAATAAAATATAAATAATAAAAATAAATAATAATAATACCTCTTCAAATGATTTATACGCGAGTTATTTATTCTGGTGATAATTAGGATAATCCGGTAATTTGTATTAATTTCCGGTTGTTTGAAGTTTGTTGTGAATATTGAAAGTTAACGAGGAAAAAAATATATATACTTAGTAGTTGTAAATTGATAAATAATGGAGATACAACTATGAAGTATTTTAATATTGTGTATGTAGTAAATAAATAAGCTGTAATAAGGTATTGTTTTTATTTCAGAATTTAAATGTTATAAAAAAAAATAATAATACGAATTTATTTTAATTTTTGTTTAGTAGAAGAAAAAAAAATATTTAGGGTTTTTTAAAATATTCAGAATATCAATTAAATGTTATCGTTTGCATTGTTTTTTTTTTTTTGAGTGACATGTTGAGTGAAAGTGAGTGAGTGAGTGGTGACATGTACACACACACACACACACACACACACACACACACACACGTTCAGAAAGCCATAACACTTCATCCTTAGGCCCCCAAAAATATATATATATATATAAAATAAAAATCAAAAATAATAAAGAAAAATGAAAACGTCAGCTTATCACCCTCTCTCTCTCTCTCTCTCTCTCTCTCTCTCTCTCTCTCTCTCTCACACACACACAATCCCTCCACATGAGATTCTCTTTCCGCGGAGATGGAGAAACAGAAGAGGCGATAAAGAAGGGACAATAATAGGAGAAAGAGAAGAGGAGATGGGAGGAAAAAAAAAGGGGGGGGGAAGGGAATAAAGGGGGGGGGGAGGAGATTATAGCGGATTATATCGATTATTCAACACCGCAGCGTACTGGAAGTGTCGTCTATTGATTATATTACACAACTGGAAGGATTACTAAGGTATTACATTCTTGTTTGGTTGAGTGAGTCTCCGATGACAACCCTCTGAGTTGTTTTTTCTGTTTTTTGGGGTACCGTTACTGTTACTGTTATTGACTGTTTGTGTTGTTGACTGTTACTGTTATTGACTGTTACTGTTAGTTACTGTTATTGACTGTTACTGTTAGTTACTGTTATTGACTGTTTGTGTTGTTGACTGTTACTGTTATTGACTGTTACTGTTATTGACTGTTTGTGTTGTTGACTGTTACTGTTATTGACTGTTACTGTTATTGACTGTTTGTGTTGTTGACTGTTACTGTTATTGACTGTTACTGTTATTGACTGTTTGTGTTGTTGACTGTTACTGTTATTGACTGTTTGTGTTGTTGACTGTTACTGTTATTGACTGTTACTGTTATTGACTGTTACTGTTATTGACTGTTTGTGTTGTTGACTGTTACTGTTATTGACTGTTTGTGTTGTTGACTGTTACTGTTATTGACTGTTACTGTTATTGACTGTTTGTGTTGTTGACTGTTACTGTTATTGACTGTTACTGTTATTGACTGTTTGTGTTGTTGACTGTTACTGTTATTGACTGTTACTGTTATTGACTGTTATTGACTATTACAGTTAGTTACTGTTATTGACTGTTACTGTTATTGACTGTTACTGTTATTGACTGTTACTGTTATTGACTGTTACTGTTATTGACTGTTTGTGTTGTTGACTGTTACTGTTATTGACTGTTTGTGTTGTTGACTGTTACTGTTATTGACTGTTACTGTTATTGACTGTTATTGACTGTTACAGTTAGTTACTGTTATTGACTGTTACTGTTAGTTACTGTTATTGACTGTTACTGTTAGTTACTGTTATTGACTGTTACTGTTAGTTACTGTTATTGACTGTTACTGTTAGTTGCTGTTATTGACAGTTACTGTTATCGACTGCTACTGTTAGTTACTGTTATTGACTGTTACTGTTAGTTACTCTTATTGACTGCTACTGTTAGTTACTGTTATTGACTGTTACTGTTAGTTACTCTTATTGACTGTTACTCTTATTGACTGTTACTGTTAGTTACTGTTATTGACTGTTACTGTGAGTTACTCTTATTGACTGTTACTGTTATTGATTATTACTGTTAGTTACTGTTATTGACTGCTACTGTTAGTTACTGTTATTGACTGCTACTGTTAGTTTCTGTTATTGATTATTACTGTTAGTTACTGTTATTGACTGCTACTGTTAGTTACTGTTATTGACTGTTACTGTTAGTTACTGTTACTGACTGTTACTGTTATTGACTGTTACTTTTATTGACTGTTATTGTTATTGACTGTTACTTTTATTGACTGTTATTGTTATTGACTGTTACTGTTATTGACTGTTACTGTTATTGACAGCTACTGTTATTGACAGTTACTGTTATTGACTGTTACTGTTATTGTCAGTTACTGTTATTGACTGCTACTGTTGTTTTTACTTTTGTTACTGGTTGTCGATATTAAGGCTAACTTCTTCTGCTGTTTGTTATTGCTTCTAGTGCTACTAATTGCAGCTGATGTTACGACTGACATCACTATTACCTACCGTTAATACTGCTACGACTTCCGCTACTGCTGCTACTGCCACTACTGCTACTGACTACCTACTGTTGCCGCTACTGCTACTGACTACCTACTGTTGCCGCTGCTGCTACTGACTACCTACTACTACTGTTACTGCTGACGCTGCTGCTACTGACTACCTACTACTACTGTTACTGCTGACGCTGCTGCTACTGACTACCTACTGCTACTGTTACTGTTGCCGCTACTGCTACTGACTACCTACTGTTGCCGCTACTGCTACTGACTACCTACTGTTGCCGCTACTGCTACTGACTACCTACTGCTACTGTTACTGCTGACGCTGCTGCTACTGACTACCTACTACTACTGTTACTGCTGACGCTGCTGCTACTGACTACCTACTACTACTGTTACTGCTGACGCTGCTGCTACTGACTACCTACTACTACTGTTACTGCTGACGCTGCTGCTACTGACTACATACTGCTACTGTTACTGCTGACGCTGCTGCTACTGACTACCTACTACTATTGTTATTGCTGACGCTGCTGCTACTGACTACCTACTGCTACTGTTACTGCTGACGCTGCTGCTACTGACTACCTACTTCTACTGTTACTGCTGACGCTGCTGCTACTGACTACCTACTGCTACTGTTACTGCTGACGCTGCTGCTACTGACTACCTACTGCTAATGTTACTGTTGCCGCTGCTGCTACTGACTACCTACTACTATTGTTATTGCTGACGCTGCTGCTACTGACTACATATTGCTACTGTTATTGCTGACGCTGCTGCTACTGACTACCTACTACTATTGTTACTGCTGACGCTGCTGCTACTGACTACATTCTGCTACTACCTACCGCTAATAATGCTACTACTGCCGTTGTTACTAACTACCTACTTCTACTGCCGCTACTGCTACTGATTGTCACTGTTGCTTCTATGGTTACCTACCACTACTACTTCTGACTACTTCTACTGCTACTATTATACTTATCACTACTACTAACTATTACTGCAACTGTTGATTCCTGCTACTACCTCCCCCTACTACTACTACTACTACTACTACTACTACTACTACTACTACTACTATTTACTGGCCGTTCCGTGTCGTTAAACCCCCCTTACGTAACATCCCTTGGCTCCTTGTTAGTTAATCTGGGATGGATAATAATTGGTACATTACGAGTGTTGCTGATTGAATCGAATGACTTTATACTTGAGTCTCAGATCGTCATTATTATTACCTTCTGTTTACTTAGTAGTTTGTAATGGTACTGCGTCATAGAATTTGGTGATAATTTTTGCTGATAAACTGGTAGTGTCTCTCTCTCTCTCTCTCTCTCTCTCTCTCTCTCTCTCTCTCTCTCTCTCTCTCTCTCTCTCTCTCTCTCTTATTATGTTGCCGTAGTAGTTTGTAAAAGAGAATCATAAAATAGTATAGAATCCGTTAGCTATGTTACTGAGTTCTCTTTCCAGATTATTTGCCTATAATTTCAGGTTTAATTAAAAGGTGTAACACAGACGATGAAGTATACATAAATTTTCTCATGTATAACTCATGTATAATGTATAGATAGTTTTTCTTCTATCTAGGATTAAGGAAGAGCATTTATACATATTTATACATAGTGTTAAATTGAGTTTAATGTGTGTTTATGTATTTGTCTGTACATATACGTGTATGTATAACACCAATACATAGTCATAGTATAAGTTGGCCATTACACCTGGTTACCGTATAGTGTATTGTCTAATTAATACACAGGTGTTGCTAAATTACCTGACTTAATTTAATACCTTAATTACCTCAGATATATTGTAGGTAGAACAAGTGAGATTTATTTGTTTGTATGTATGTATGTATGTATGTATGTATGTATGTATTTATGTATGGATGGATGTTATGTATGTCCTGTAATTCCTGGATGACGTCACGTATTAGTGTCAAGTAGTTAGTTAATGTAACATAATTACCCTCGTGAGGATTATCCCGGCCCTTGATAGCTATAATCCTAATTATTCCTCTCGTGAATAATTCAGAAGGGAATCATCCTCCCCTACGCCACTTACCCCCCCTCCTCCTCCTCCTCCTCCTCCCTCTATCTCACATTAATCTCCGACGTGTATTATTTCCCAGCGCCGGAGATTATTTTTTTTAGCTTATATAATTTCTTAGGTTTCAGAAATTATTATCATTCAGAGTTAATTTTTTGTTATCTTTTTTGTGTGTTTTATTTTAACACTCAGCGCTGGAGATAATTGACCTTTTTTGTTTAATTAATTAGAGCTAGAGATTATATATTATCGCCAGAGTTCCTTAGTCAGCGCCAAAAACTATTTGTCAGCGCTAGCAATTATTTATCAGCGCCATAAATTATTAAGCAATTCAAGAGGTTAGCTGTTAGCGCTAGAGATTATTACTCTATGTTAGAAATAATCGGTTAGCGCTTGAGATAATCAGTTAGCACCAGAGATTATATGTCAACGCTGGAGATTATCTGTTAGCGCTAGGAATTATCTGCCATCGTCAGGGAGTATCAGTCAGCGTTAGAATGTTGTTTCGTTATCGCCAGAGATTATTATTTAATGTAACATATATTCAGTAATCGCTAGAGATTATCAGTTATCATAAATTATCAATCAGCATCTACCAGCGCTAGGAGATTATCACCCAGCGCTTTGGAAATTCTCGTCCCTGGAAATAATTAACCAATAATATTACTAAAAAAAATCCAAAGCGCCAGAAATTTTCACTCAGTGCTGGAGATTATTGAGGGTTGAGCGATATCACTTGGTTGTGAGTATAAAGCAGTGATACAAACTCTTGGATCTACTGAGGGCGTCATATTGTATGGGACGGTTCATTCATTACTGACTAACCAAGTCCATCTCGCTGTATAACTGCACATTGATGATTGGGAATGACTTATGTAAGCGATTGGGATTCATTAGGATTAATATAGAAATAGGGATTGGCCAATAAAAGAGAGGGTAATTCTTGTACCGATTATTATTATTAATATTATAATTATTATTAACATCAGCCATCTGTTATGTACATAGTACAAAAGTACGTTGACACATATAATTCAACATAAAACAACAAAAAGTTAAATATATTCCATAGATGAGCTTCAAAAGACTAGTCTAGACGCACTTGTACACTTGGTTAATTTAACATCGGGTCCGGGAGCAATGTAAGTCACACTTCATGGTAAATAATTCACTTTACGGAATGATTTCATGAAACAGAAACTCTATAAGAGTACTTACATTGCCACAAGACAGGCCACGCACGACCTACTGACACACAATACATGGCAGTACACCAGGCACTACACCTGGCACCACACCTGACTTGTTATGGTACCTTGCCTGGCATGACACCACCACGACACGACATAGGCCGCCATACACCCAGGCTCTCACACTACACCCGGAGTTTGTCTCCACACACAGTTTACTAAACCCAGCAGGGTCGGGGTGTATCGTGTCCACTCTTCACTACTGTACTGTACACTATGTACACTTGGCGGCCTTCTGTACATTACGGTGTCTCGGGTCGCGGTGGCTGGTCGTCTCAGAAGATGACCGACACAGGTCGCCGGAGCTGGTCGACGGTGGGTGGGTATCCAGGGTAGAGCTGTGTCTGCGGCGCTTGCTGCCCGCCGGTTAAGCCCGCTGACATACCAGACAGCAGGGATGATGCGGACTTTGAGTACAGCGATGAGTACAAGGCTGAAACTGTTGACATGCCGCCCATGGAGGCGGCGGAGACGCTGGCGGCGGCGGCGGCAGCGGCGGAGTCGTTGCAAGCCAAAGAGGTCATTGGTTTGTAGTGGTCCTGAGCGGCGGCCAGCTTACTGAAGTGTTGCGGGTCAAAGCCGTGGTAGAAGTGGTGAGTGAAACCAGCGCCGGGGAAGAGCCGGGACTTGTCCCCCGCAACGTCCAGCGGGGAGGGCACGGCGGGCGTCGAGTAGTAGGTCTGGTGGAGCGGCCCGAGTGGGTCCAGCGCTGAAGTTGCCAAGTAAGGAAGTGGGAAGCTGTAGCCGTTCTTCTGAAGAGTCTTGGGCTTCCTGCGGGGACGATACTTGTAGTCGGGGTGTTCCTTCATGTGCTGGGCGCGGAGTCGTTTGGCCTCGTCGATGAAGGGACGTTTCTCTGCCTCTGTGAGCAGCTTCCACTCAGAACCTAATCGTTTGGAGATTTCGGAGTTGTGCATCTTGGGATTTTCTTGTGCAATCTTGCGTCGTTGCATGCGGGACCACACCATGAAGGCGTTCATGGGGCGCTTGATGTGGTCTTCCTTCTTGGAGGCCACTCCAGTAGGAGAGGCACTGGTGGGTGACGGAACGTGGTTCATGGTTGTCACTGTCTCACGCGCTACGGTCAGAGTCGCGAGCTGTTAGCCGACCGCAAAAAGAATGATGGACGGTGAGGCGGCAAGTGTAATATTACACCACAGAGGTGGCGCGGCGAGTATGCGCCCTTGAGCCACCAAGAAGCCACGCCTACCAACCCCTCGGCCAATCACCGTACCGGTAAATCATTGCTGAGTAAGTAGGGCGGAGCTCCACAAATTTTCTTGTCCAATAAGATGCTTTGTTACAAATATGTGAGCTACTCCGTCTAGCTGATTGGTCCAAGACGCAGCCACATGTGGAGGTCGCCAAGAAAATATGACACGAGGTCTGAGCGAGGGCCGCTGATGGCGCGAAACAACACGGGTGTGTAAGCGACAGTATCTATGAGGCTTTTCCATTTTCATACCTTTTTCTCTGACTTTTAATTGCGCCTCCTCCTTAGAGCAAGTTACGACAGGATTAAAGACACTTTTATGGTCTGGAAAGGAGGTGATCAAGGTCCTCATTCCTTGATACAAGTCCAGTCACTTTATACAGTCTCGAGCTAAGTGGCAACGATGTGTGTATGTGAACTTAATGTATAGCCGCCAACCTCACACCCGGCAATCTTTGTCACCACCTGAATTATTTGTTTTGACTTAAGCATCCCAAGAGTCCCCCTTTGTCGCCCACTCACCGGGGACTTACGGGGCGTGAACCAGACAACGCAAAAAATCCCCCATCCCTTCCCCCCACTTCACAGGTCTTCAATGTAAAATACAACTAAGGGGAGAGAAGTGTCAAAACGCGTTTAGAGAGAGCCAGAAGGCTGTTTGCCTGGGTGCCATCGAGGCACTTTGTCATCGTTAATGGAAGTGGTTCCCATGGAAGCTTTTACCATATTAATGTTTAGCTCAAGATATCCACGGGGCAAGAAGGTCTTAGTCCGCAACAAATTTAGGTGATTAGAACAGGTATTAGAGCATTTTTAAATATATCCCTCATTAGTGACATCTACTCATAATGCGGGTCGCTGGAGTATTGAGAAAGTGTCGGGCGATTCAGCTTCGTATGAAAGAACAGTACAGAAGCTGGAGCCTCTGTGGAGTTGGTGCTTCTTACAACATTTTTCTGATATATGCATCTTGGAGATTATTTATAACATGATAATCTGTTTTTAGGGTGAGGGAGGGAGGGAGGGAGGACGCCTGGCGAGTGTTGACGGAGGGGAGGAGGGAGGGGATGTTTGCCCACTGGGTTGAGAGTACATATCGAAACTTTTCTTTAAACACACACACACACACACACACACACACACACACACACATAAAGGTAATATCACTAAGACATCGAACAAACAAAACATTTATTGGTATAAATATAAGTTGGTAAGTCTGATGTATTCACCCACTCAGTTGACAGTCTAAACAGTCAGTACACAACAGTTACCAAACAACAGGTGTCATAACTCAGCCGGAAGCACGTTAACTGTATCTGTTTAACTTGACCGGTAGGAGGAATCTGTTAACAGTCAGATCACACTCAAGTAACTAACACCTTTGATAGTCAGTTGTCAAGAACGGAGAGTTGACAGTCTGTTATTGACAAGCTGGCAGTCAAAACAGTCAGGTGTCGGGAGGCTGACAGCCGGAGAGTCCTACAGTCAATCACTAACATCAATATACGAAGACCTCCCTCACACAGGAAATCCATACGTATCGCACAGTGGAAGTTTACACGGGCGATCAATGGTATCAATACAAGACAGCTAATATATATATACACTCCTGCTGCCACACACACACACCTCACACTTAACGAGCATAAACCTAATGTGAGTACAGTCTCTATATTGTATGATAAACAAACTAAACTTATTGGAAAAAAAATTAAACGGTAAAATATTATTCCCCCCCTAAAAAGAAAAAGAAATCCGAAGACGTGAAGTTACTGAATATTAATGAGATAAGAGGAGAAAGGAAAGGGTTTTTTTGTTAATAATTGACAAAGGAATGGTAAGAAAAGGTACATATGTTTTCTTTTTATATATACGAACAAGAATAGAAAACTCGAACAAAATAATAAACAGAAAATGGGAAAGAATGAAGAGAATAATAAAGAAGACCAAAAAAGAAGCCCTATGAGAGTCCCTGAAGTAATCTACGAAAAGTTGTTTTTTTTTTTTCAAGTAGTGTACCGGCAGTGTTGTCCCTACAGACCAGCTTCCCGTGTAACACTACCCACCATATATGTAGACCTCGGTAAATCTGACCGCCTTTATGATTCTGGTATACAGCGGCCACCTGACTCAGAGACCGGCCAACCCTCAGGTCAGGATCACCGCCCGGGAGGTCCCCCAAGGCCCTGTGAACGTTGTCTTAGGGAGCAATTCGTCTAACCGAGGTTTGGGGACACAATAGTTTTTGTTTCAGTGCACTATAGGCCAATAAAAGAATGGCTCTAAGACTCTGCTGCCCTTCTCCTCTCCTTCAAAAACACATTTTCTACCGCTCAGTTTTCATTTGGAAAAGACTTTTTTTTTATTAAGTTTCTTCGACAAGATTTTTATCAAGCAGAGAATTTAATTCCTTTTGTCCATTTTTATGAGTTTATGTGTTCAGTCATCAGTAAATATCCAGGTGTTTTAATACGACCCCACGAAGAACAAAACCCAAACATCCGCTGTATAATAAAAATATAAGAAAGAAAAAAAAACAGCGACTAAGATGAACGACGTCGTCCCAAACATTGTGACACGAGAGGACCGCGACACATCCGCTGTGCCATTGGTTGTCAATATTTTAGCCGGAGTAATAGAGGCCTTGGATAATTAACACAGGTTCTTTGTGGGTCCATGGTTGTCCGAGACTCTTGGGCTTTCCAGGGCTATTGTCTGCTAGTCTAAATATTGAACTCACCTTTATGTCAGCGGCGGCAGTCCAATTTGTAGTTTTTTTTTTTCGTGTCTTATTCCACTACAGGACTGGAGGACGTGTTCAGGTGGGAGAAGAATAGAGTGGTGTGAAAGTTTCTCTTCCTTGTACGAGTGTCTCTTGTTGGTGTCCCGGGGCGGGTGTTGGGGAGAGCAGCGCTGTGGGTCTTGTCTTGTGGGTCTCAGCTTGGAAATAAGACGAGCTACTTTACTTTTTGTGACATTTTCCAATACCACGAAAATTCACGTCCACCAGGTGTTCAAACAGGTGTGACTCAATTGCACCTGTACCATTTAACGAAGCATCAAACACCATCTCCACCTTGACGCTACTTTGAATCAGCTCCTCAGAAAACAGTACAAATAAACCTTTAACAAAGTAGAGTTTTCAATTTTAGTAATGCAGTTCTCCTAATAGCTGTGCCAATATTGTTTTCCGTTCTCTGTAATTAAGTCCTGTAATTCGGTATCGCACACACACACACACACACACACACACACACACACACACACACACGTTTTTGCTTCATCATCAATTCATTTCTACTTCATAAACAACGTAGATGTTATAATAAAAAATTCCTCCTCCCGAAATATAACTTCTCTCTGTTACAAATCACGTACTACTGTAAACATAAACAAACACTCAATATATACCAAATTAGAACTCCAAGTATATAAACCTGATTTAATATATAGCGTATAGCGTAATCTACATTATAGTATGAGTTGATGAGTTATTTAAAGCCTCTTAAGAGTTTAAATGGAACAAGAGAAACATTTAATTTGAATACCTATAGCGGAGGAACTTTTCAGATAATCACATTTTACTCTCTTGAATATAGTGTCGTTAACCTAATTGATTTTTATTTCTAGAGTATTAATCATCGGTAAAATAAATATTCTTATTAAACAAAATAAAATAAAAAAATCCACTCCCGGAAAAAATAAAATTGGTAACAGGTGTGCACAGGTAGGCCATCATTTATCAGGTAATTAACTTGGCAACACCGTCGGGAAATTTTTTACCAGAACTGCCTTGTGGTCGAGCCTGGGTGAGTCTGGCCTCTGGTTAAAACATCTCCCCTCCACTCTGCTTTGATACAAACACCACTCTTACACCCACAGGAGATGTATCACCTCCTCCTGGGTGATATCCTACGTACGTGTGTGTTTCAGGGGTGATGTGTATCTCTCTGGGGAAGCGAGGAAGCTCCCCAGAGAGGGTGTGAGTATGGGGTGTGTCAGTGGTAGGGAGACACCAGATGGGGCGGGCACAGCGTCGCATGCGATTACCAGATCATAGACTTAACCCCACACTGCCTGAGAGCACATCCTCACTATACTCGTGTCTGAGAGAGAGAGATAGAGATAGAGATAGAGAGAGAGAAAACAGAGATATAGAGAGAAAAAGAGAGAGAGAGATAGCGATGGATAGATAGTTGGGTAGATAGAGAGAGAGAGAGAGAGACAGAAGGATATAGAAAGAATGAGAGAGAGAAAAACAGAGATAAAGAGAGAGAGATATAGATAGAGAGAAACAGAGAAACATAGAGAGAACGAGAGATGCAGAGAGAAAAAAACAGAGAGAGATAGAGAGAAGTTGGCGGTACTGAAGGTGTGGAACAGGCAGGATAACACCCCCCCACCCACCCTCTTTTTCCAATCGTATCTAATGGGTATAGTGATTGGCAGTGGGAAGAGATTAGAAGGGGTAAGGGGAGGCGGGGAGGGGGGAGGGGAAGGGGGGAGGGGGATGGGAGGGGAAGGAGGGAGGGGAAGGGGGGAGTTAAGGGAAAGGAGACGACCCCAAACAACAGTAACTAAAGGGCAATGAAAGAGAATTGGAGGGAGAAGAGAAGGAGGAGGAGGAAGAGGAAGAGAAGGAGTAGGTAACGTCTGGGAATTAAAGATTGTATGTGAGGAAGATGATGACCCCAGGAAGAAATGTTTAAGGAGTGTTTCATCCTTACTTGTTCCTAAGTCCCTCTTTCCCTCCTTCTTTCCTTCCTCTGTCTTTCCTTATTTCCGTCCCCACTCCCTCTTTCTTTCCTTCCTATCCTCCTTCCCTCCCCCCATTCTTTTTTTCCTTCCTTCCCTCCCTCCGTCCTTCCTTCCTCTCTCTCCTCCCTTCCATCTTCTCCCCTTCCTTCTCCTTCCCCCTCCGTCATAACATACCTACCTACCTTCCCACCTCTAAATCACATCTGTTTCCCTCCATTCCTCCTTCCCTTCCTCTCTCTTTCCCTTCCAACCTTGCTTCCAACATCCTCCTTCTTTCCTTCCTTCCTTCCTTCCTTCTTTCCCTTCCAACCCCACAGAATAAACCAAAACCACATTACCTTTCATCTCCC
The DNA here is from genome assembly GCA_958450375.1 of Homarus gammarus. Taxonomy (NCBI): domain Eukaryota; kingdom Metazoa; phylum Arthropoda; class Malacostraca; order Decapoda; family Nephropidae; genus Homarus; species Homarus gammarus. The sequence goes on from CAUDMG010003935.1 coordinate 1,602,379, forward strand.
ATGTTTCCCACCCTCCCTCCCTCCCTCCCTGTCTCTCTCCCTCTCTCTCTCTCCCTCCCACCCTCCCTCCCACCCTCTCTCTCTCTCCCTCAGTACAACTTCATTAAAAATCCCGTATTATAGGTCTGATTTTTCATCCCGCGACTCAATACTTATTTTCGCATCGCCTTATTTTGCCTCTTTGTATCAATTAGTAAAGACTCTATTCTTCTTGCGTGTAATTAACTCGAGTTTTTTTTTTTTTGTCCCCACACACACTATACGTCTCTCTGTTGTGAGGCTTCCACCGTGAGCTTTGTTCCCTCAACCATTTTTATTAATAGGTAAGACAGGGATGTGGTAAGTTGACGCTGTAGAGGGGGAAGAAGGGGGTGATGGATGGGGGGGAGAGGATGGAGAGAGGTGAAGGGGAGATAAGGGGAAGGGTTGAGAGGTAAGGGGAATGGATGAGGGGAAGAAGAAGAATGTTTAGAAATAAAGAGGAGGAAAGGGGAATAGGGGAAAGGGACGAGTAATAGAGAGATGAGTAAGTAAAAAGAAAAGAAAGGGAAGGGGAAGAAAAGAAAGAAAGGGGGAAAGAAAGGGAGAAAAAACAGGGTGTGGATGGGGCTAGATGATTCTCTTTCTAATAAGCGAAAATACATCTTTATATTCTTCCTCTCAGTAATATTCTAAAATCTCTCAGTATAGGCCAGGACACAGGTGGACATTATCAACACTTATGAACCTTGACACATGATAACTCACTTTAGTTTTCTTTCATAGTGTTCAGACGAGAGGTGTGGTAGATAGTGTTCCTGTATGGGATGTATCACACACACACAAACACACACACACACACACACACACACACACACACACACACACATACACACACATACACACTCTCCCCATCTCCAACACTCACACACACTCTCCCCAACACACCACCACTACACTTCTCTACTCTCTTACCGTAAACTGATCCTAAGACTCGTCAATAAGAACTAAATATAATCATATATCTTTAAGAATGATTATAACCACCTTTTTCCCTCCCCCCCCCCCCCCACACCACTACCTCCTCCTCTCCCCCTCCTTCTCTCCCCACCACCCCCCACCCACCTCCACCCCCCTCCTAACCACCATCTTCCATCCCGACCCCAATTAGAAATGCATAATTAGCCCTTGATGTGGGATTTCGCTAGGGGTGGGGAGGGAGGAGGGGGCTGCTGAGGGGGGGGGGGTTAAGAATCAGTCCCCAACGTGTGGCTTGAGGTGAGTCTTATTAATCACCAGGTAGATTTACACCACATACGATACGAAAGGGTTATTACCTCCACCTTCTATCACTTTCACCCTCTCACCTCCATCCCTCACCCTCCCTCACCCTCCCCCCTCCACCACCTCCCTCCCCCATCCCTCAACCCCCCCCCCTCCCTCACCCTCCCTAGAACTCCTTCTTTAATCCAACCTTTAATGTTATGTCGTGATCAACTTTTTTGATGGGTTTAAGGATGACTGCCTGTCGGGGGTTTAAGAATGACTGCCTGTCGGGGGTTTAAGGATGACTGCCTGTCGGGGGTTTAAGAATGACTGCCTGTCTGGGGTTTAAGGATGACTGCCTGTCGGGGGTTTAAGAATGACTGCCTGTCGGGGGTTTAAGGATGACTGCCTGTCGGGGGTTTAAGGATGACTGCCTGTCTGGGGTTTAAGGATGACTGCCTGTCGGGGGTTTAAGGATGACTGCCTGTCGGGGGTTTAAGGGTGACTGTCTGTCGGGGGTTTAAGGGTGACTGTCTGTCGGGTTTTATTAAGGACGACTGTGGGACTGTTGTGAGATAGATAGATAGATAGAGAGAGAGAGAGAGAGATAGAGAGAGAGAGAGAGAGAGAGAGAGAGAGAGAGAGAGAGAGAGAGAGAGAGAGAGAGAGAGAGAGAGACGTCATATCAGGTGTTAATGAATAATTCGACCTTTAATTCAAGGTTCTATCAGGTGTCTCCATTGGACCCCCTCCCCCTCTCCCTCCACCCACTCCACCCCCCCCCCCCCCAAAATACACACCTTACCGCCTCACCTGTGAATCTTTAAGGTGACCCGACGTACAAGGATTCACCTGATAGGGCAGACAGGTATCGCCCCAACCCAGGTGAATTATTTACACCTGTGGTCATCATTAATGGATTTACAGGTATGTGGCTTTATTGATATTTACTCCAATAGATAAACTACTAATGTCGCCTGTACATATATACAGTATCTACGTGGCCACTTCCCTAATTACCTGTAACTTACCTGGCCACGTCCCTAATTATCTGTATCTACCTGGTTACTTCCCTAATTACCTGTAACTACCTGGCCACTTTCCTAATTACCTGCTACCTCCCTGGTCACTTCCCTAATTACCTGTATCATACCTGTTGACTACCTGAGTAATCTCCCTATTTGCCTATGGTGTTTAATCAAGAACAGGTAATTAGCGCTACCTTCTTAATGACTTTCTGAAGATGTAATTTAATGTTTATAAACCGTAACTAAAACTTTCTTGGTTGGTTTATCATCTATCTATCTATCTATCTATCTATCTATCTACCGATCTACCTACCTACCTGCCTACCTACCTACCTGTCTGTCTGTATGTCTGTCTGTATGTCTGTCTGTCTGTCTGTCTGTCTGTCTGTCAAAGTCTACTAATCACAACACATCCTCCCCATAACTAATCCCAGAAAAATCAAAGACACATAAGACGTAAACTCCATCATTAACACATGCGATTTCCGCTCTTGTTGGTGTTTGTAGGTTGACCTTTTCCTCCCCCGCACGAAAGAGTTGAGCTAAATTCCCTTACAAACTGAAAGGGTTCTCGCTTCCACACACCCCCTCCCTCCCTCCCTTCCTTACCCCCTCCCCCCCCCCCTCTCTCTCTCTCTCTCTCTACCCCTCTCTTTCGTTCTTGCAGCGACACAAGTCACAAAAGCAGTGTGAGGGGATGGGGGTGATGGGGGTGATGGGGGTGATGGGGAGGGGAGGGAAATAATTAACGGGTGCCGAAAAATAATCATAAAGGTTGGCAGTAAGTTCATTGTGTTGAGGGGAAAATATATTTACTGGGAGGTTGAAAGACATCACAGGACCGCCGGCTTAATTATTAACTCCGGGTTACAGAAGAGGCCCTCGGTGTATATGTTAGGCTTCCAACTTTCTTTTGACCGACCTACCGTTTATTTGACGCCCGGGTGAAACTGCATGAAAATAATAACCACATACTTCTATTCATCGTTGAGGTAAATGTTACTTTTTTTTTTTGTACTATGGATATTTGCCAGAGGTATGAGTGTATAGTTAGGGTTACATCATAGGCAAACACACACACTGTAGCCAAGTATAATTTTCTTGGAAACGTCGTGGAGTTTATTCTAGCTGCTGTGATAGAGAGTATAAGGTGCTGCCTTATTGGGGTGTGGATGTGGTAACACTTACAGCTTGTGGTAACTTGCTGGAGGTTATATATAGGAAACCTTTGCTGGTTAAATAGTATATAACTAGTGAAAGAAAGTAAGAGGAAAAAAACAGCTAAAGTGTTTGTTGTTATAATCCGGAGAGCGAAGGCAAAAGCCCCCCAAAAGCTTGTGTGGTGAGGTTTTTGGCGAGAAAAGTCGAGAACTGAACGGGATCAAAGGTTATAACTTATAAATAATCAAGGAACAAGCAAGACCCACACTAGGTCATATAGGCTGTATCTTGCAATGACTAGGAGAGAGATAAATAAATAAAATTATCACAAATACCCATAACTTGTGACTTGTGGATAGCCAATAAGAATGATATTGAGAGAGAGAGAGAGAGACCTTGTATAAGATGGGAAGGAGGGCGATAGTGAGTCATATATAGCCTTTTGTAAATGAATCTAGACACGGTAGGAAACATTGGAAGCCACACTTGACTGTACGAGTATATCTCCAGTGAATGACTGACCCTGTAGAGAAGATGAGAACCACACCACACACACAGTATGGCCTCGTCATGTGGTATAGACGCGGCCAGCAAAAACAAATAGAGTTTATCATAGCTGTATAAAATATCCATGTAACACCTGTGCTGTATTGAAGCTTCGAAACTTATTCACAATATACTGAAGCTTCGAAACTTACTCATACTGCATTGAAGCTTCGAAATTTACTCATACTATATACTAAAGCTTCGAAACTTATACTATACTAAAGCTTCGAAACTTACTCATACTGTAATGAAGCTTCGAAACTCACTCATACTGTATTAAAGCTTCGAACAGTGCCCTATATGACCGATACATAGTCACTGGAGTATTGTAATGGATCAATGGTTAATAGAAATGACTCTATTGACCAAAAAATAGAGAGAAAATGATTAGTTGAGAAAGTATTGGCCTTTTTCTTTTTTTTTAGAATACACATGTTCATTATTTCTTCAACGTTGTCCTGTGGAAACTTCTGTGGTCTTCCCTATACAGTTATGTTAATGATGTAATACTAAGGTTGTTATTATTATTATTATTATTATTGTTATTATTATTATTATTATTATTATTATTAGCTATAAAAACATCACAATTTAAACGGATTCATTACGTAAGAGAAATTAATTTATTCATACAGAGATAATAGACCATTCACAATAGACAATTTAGACTAAAATAACACTTGGGGTTAAATAAAACTTGTTAAATTTGTTAAAACATTAATATCTGGCTGGTTACCTAAGGTCTCGGGGGAGGGGGGAGGGGGGGGGGTAATGATATGTGTAATTAGGTACAGGTAAATGAGAGAGATGTGTTATTATGTTATTTGTTTACCTTTATGAGTGTGAATGATGATATAGGTAGCTAGGGGTAGCTCTCTCTCTCTCTCTCTCTCTCTTTCTCTCTCTCACAGGCTCAGTAACACAGTGTTCCACAACCCACAACATCACACCGAATCTTCCTCTTCCAACACAGAATTTAATATCCTAAGTGAAACACAAAAGCTCCATAATTCCCCGCCATCTATAATCTCTCTGCGGTTATAGAGCGAACACCTGATAATAGCAGCTACAGTAGACGCCTCCTTATAGCGACCACTCTGTTACAATGATACCGGATATAGTATTTATCTATATGTTTCTCTTATAACTAATGTCCTATAATGGTTTTTTTTTTAACTTTAATGACTCATCAATTAAGGTGACATGGGTTAATTTATATACCTTGTGTTTTCTGAGAGGTAAAATGAGAGGTGGTCTGTATAAAAGGGGAGTTTTATAAGTGTTAGTTTCCCCTCTCTCATGTGCTGTGATTTTGACCACTTCCCTCATATTTGCCTACTCCCCTCTCCCCAGCACCTCACCACAGACCATCATCCCTTACCATAATGCATCGTACTATCATCTTAAATAAAATAATAATAATAATAATCTCCTCTATTTATGACCACTAAAAAAAAATACATATAATTTCGTTAATTTTTCAAAACTACACAAATTACAGAGAGAAAAAAACAACGCTATTTACATCTTGACATTATTAGACCTAAGTTTAATAGGAGGATATATGGTTAAGAGTAAAGGTGAACGATAAACACAGGAAGAGAGGGAGGATGGAACTCTGCTAAGGGCGTTATTCCACATGGGTAAAGTCCTATGGTCGCTCCCATATTTCCTGCCGGATTAGAAATGTCATTAAGGCTCCAGTGTAACACCTGGGCGATGATCTGGGGGAGGAGGGGGTGACGCCACAGAGGGTGTTAGGATGGACAGACTGAGAGACAGACAGACAGTAGAGACAAGGGAGTTAGGATGGACAGAGAGACAGGGCGACTAGGGTGTTAAGAGGTTTTACCGTCAGGTGCTGGGTGACAACAGCGGGTCTTACCGTCAGGTGCTGGGTGACAATAACAGGTCTTACCGTCAGGTGCTGGGTGACAATAACAGGTCTTACCGTCAGGTGCTGGGTGACAACAATAGGTCTTACCGTCAGGTGCTGGGTGACAACAACAGGTCTTACCGTCAGGTGCTGGGTGACAACAATAGGTCTTACCGTCAGGTGCTGGGTGACAACAGCGGGTCTTACCGTCAGGTGCTGGGTGACAACAGCGGGTCTTACCGTCAGGTGCTGGGTGACAACAACAGGTCTTACCGTCAGGTGCTGGGTGACAACAGCGGGTCTTACCGTCAGGTGCTGGGTGACAATAACAGGTCTTACCGTCAGGTGCTGGGTGACAATAACAGGTCTTACCGTCAGGTGCTGGGTGACAACAGCGGGTCTTACCGTCAGGTGCTGGGTGACAACAATAGGTCTTACCGTCAGGTGCTGGGTGACAACAACAGGTCTTACCGTCAGGTGCTGGGTGACAACAATAGGTCTTACCGTCAGGTGCTGGGTGACAACAACAGGTCTTACCGTCAGGTGCTGGGTGACAACAATAGGTCTTACCGTCAGGTGTTGGGTGACAACAGCGGGTCTTACCGTCAGGTGCTGGGTGACAACAGCGGGTCTTACCGTCAGGTGCTGGGTGACAACAACAGGTCTTACCGTCAGGTGCTGGGTGACAACAGCGGGTCTTACCGTCAGGTGCTGGGTGACAATAACAGGTCTTACCGTCAGGTGCTGGGTGACAATAACAGGTCTTACCGTCAGGTGCTGGGTGACAACAGCGGGTCTTACCGTCAGGTGCTGGGTGACAACAACAGGTCTTGCCACTAGGAAGTAAGTGACAGCAACACGACATATCGTCAAGAGCTTGGTAACAGCGACAGGTCTTGCTGTCAGGAGGTGGGTGACAGTAACGGGTCTTACCACCAGGAGGTGGGTGACAGGGACAGGTCGTGCCGTCAGGAGAGCCTCATGCAGGAGTCTTCACACACTCCAGCCTCCAGATATATTGACATATCGATGCTTCCCGGTTGTGTGTGTCGGCGCTGAAGCCAAAAACGGAACGAATCTATTGGGCCTCAGAATTAGCGTATAGACTGGGCCTCCGCGAACAGTGGCGGTACCCACGCTCGGTGTCTCATATGTTTAGTACTAAAAAACACAAAAAAGAACAAAAAGGTACAAAAAAAATAATAGATGAAATGGACTTCCATCAAGTCTAACTCTTTCCAATTCACTGACGTTTAAAATTCTCGCCTTCGTCAGGAATTCCATCTCTTTTATCGTATTCGCGAATCAAGGATGTTTAAATATGCTTCAATTTCCAGAATGCATTGGGAAAGTGGAGAATTTTAATGACAATGTGGCGCCTTGAGAGATGCCAAGAAACTTTTCGCCAACTAAGAAAAGGGAAATGCTTCCTAAAAATTTTCCATAACACTTCATTTTCGCCTGAATTGGCCCGAGGGTCGGAGTCCACGCCAGTCTGAGCCTTGAGACGCCCCTTCCTAGAGACGACTTTCCCAGCCGAGTTACTCCTCACTCGTTGTGGAACTTTATGAATTTAACAGCGAACGGGAGAGGCACAAAATACATTAGTCAAAGCAAACTGTCAAAGATTTAAATGGGGGCCCAAGATACATTTAAATTGTGTACCTTTTAAAACGTCGAGTAAAAGTTGTTATTGTTGTCGATGACAGAATTTCGACGACTCGCCCTCACCTCCTCCTTCCCCTCATCCTTCCCTCCCCAACCCTGGCCCCCTCTTCTCCCTCCTCCTGATGCCCCCTCCCTACCCATCCTCCCTCCCTCTTCTCCACCGTTTCTTCCCTAACCCCTCTCTCATCACCCCCCACCCATGCTGCTTCTTCTTCTTTCCTATATCATTACCAGTACTTTCCTCCTCACCTCTCCCCTACTTAACTACTTACACCCCAACCTCTCCCTCTTCTCCCCACCAACCCCACCCTACCCCCTCTTCTCCCCCACCAATCTCAACCTCCCCCTCTTTCCCCCACCAATCCTCCTCCCTCCCCACAAACCCACCCCCACCTACCCCCTCCCCCTACCCCCATCCCCCCTCCCCACCCGTCTCTACGTTCCACCCTGGGGCAGTGGTAAAAGTAGAAGATTTCCCAGCAACACTCATAAGACGCCCCCAGGCCAGATTTTTGCTGCCATTCTCCGCGATAGAGTCATTAATGCGGCCTGCTTCTGGCACTTACCAGAGCCCCATCATCACAACCCATCCCCTCACCCATCCACAGCCCACCCTCCACCCACCCTCACCACCCTCCACCCACCCTCCGTTAACATATATACATTTGTACACCTAGAAATTCCTCACGTCTTTCCTCTCGAATTTTCAAGTATCTTTTATTTACATATTTTTTCCTCGTCATTATTGTTTTTATCGACAACTAAAATAATTACAATATTTATTTTTTTTCTATATTTTTATCTTTGTGAGTATATAGATTTTTTTTATTGTTTTGGTTTTGTTACTATTATTAAGAGATTATATACAAAAAAAAAATCTAAGATGTTTTAATTGTTTTAATGTCGTTTATAAGGATGTAATAAAACAGCGTAATTATTATTCGTTATTATTTATTGCTATTATTATTATTATTATTATTATTATTATTATTATTATATCATAGAGAAGATGTTCAGGGAGTCGAGGTCAAACAGACATACAGACGCACATAAAAACATACAGACAGACAAACAGACAGACAGACAGGAAGATATTCAGTAAAATTGTCCTACTAGTTTACAATTAGCTCAGCATGTATATAGACAACACAGGTATACATTACACATTGACCGTACAGGTATACAAACTCCAATTATACCTGTGAAAAGTAGCCATTTTTTTTTTAGTCTTTCTATGAGTCAATATTGGCTGATACAGTCACCTCCTTGACGACCACTCTGCTAACTTGGTAAAACCCTCGAGGTGTTATTAGTCTTTTGAGTATGATGATTTAACCCTTTGAGTATGATGATTTAACCCTTTGAGTATGATGATTTAACCCTTTGAGTATGATGATTTAACCCTTTGAGTATGATGATTTAACCCTTTGAGTATGATGAGGGTTTAATCATCGTACTCAAGGGTTAAATCATCATACTCAAGGGATTAGTATTACATGTTTTGTTTTATCTCTGTTGACCAAATCATTACTACTTCGTTAATTTCCCTGATAGTAGCCGAAGTATGACATCATTACGATACCTGCCGAGAGTAGCCGAGGTATGACGTCATTACAATACCTGCCGAGAGTAGCCGAGGTATGACGTCATTACTATACCTGCCGAGAGTAGCCGAAGTATGACGTCATTACAATACCTGCCGAGAGTAGCCGAGGTATGACGTCATTACAATACCTGGCGAGAGTAGCCGAGGTATGACGTCATTACAATACCTGGCCATAAACACGTCATAAGGTATACCATAAATTGTTGATACGTCGAGGAAAGATGACGATATATATTGCATTAAAAGGTGTTTACTGGAGCCTGTGTTAACGTGAGAGGGTGGAGGTATAAAGAGAACCCGCTGAGAATAAGGGGGGGGGGTGACCTTTATTACCTCTAGAGAGTGTTAGGAGGCCAGGCGAGGTTATCCAGGGACCTCCACAACAGCAAACGAGGTAATAGTAGAGGTCAAGAAACATTCGGCAATTATTGGACTCTTATAGGTGTTAAAATCGATATTGTGTGTGTGTGTGTGTGTGTGTGGGTGTGTGGGTGTGTGTGTGTGTGTGTGTGTGTGTGTGTGTGTGTGTGTGTGTTTTCAGGGTATACACAAAAAAAATTGCAGCTACTATTTATCCTCGAAACTGACTTACATTCATACATCCATCCAGTCATCCATTCATCCATTCATCCATTCACACATTCATACATTCATCCATTCATAGATTCATACACTCACACATTCATCCATTCATCCATTCACACATTCATCCATTCATCCATTCATCTTTCCTTACAATAAAACTTTAGCTATATGTCAAACGGGGACAGATTCTCACCCCGCCCCTAAGGTCTTGCGTGTGGATGTGTCGGCATCTGAGGTGCAGGGAAGTAGCGTAAAATAATCCACTTCCTTCTCTGACTATCCACATCCCTTCACCACCCACGCGCTGAGATTAATTATCAAAGTAAAGTCATTAAGAAAATTATAAAAGGTGAATGGAAGTTGGTGTAGCTTTTGTGTGGACTTTTAAACTAAGGATAATTGGCGATTGTTGTCGGCCACAGAATAAGGTACAAAGGTAGTGGTAGGTGGTGGTGGGTGGTAGGTGGTGGTAGGTGGTAGGTGGTGGTGGGTGGTGGGTGGTGGTGGGTGGTAGGTGGTGGTGGGTGGTAGGTGGTGGTGATCTCTCTCTACTACTACTACTACTACTACTACTACTACTAACCCCCGCTACTACTAACCTTACCTAAGACAGCTTCAGTGTTGATGTTGTTGTCTGAATATTATTAAAACAATAGATTAAACGGAATTAGACAAGAGATAAAGATTAGAAGAAAGAAGAAGAGAAATTAAATAAACGATGGAATTAAGAGAAAATAAGAAAAGAAATAAGATAAACGATTAGGGATTAAATACGATTAAGAAAAGACACTTGGATTAGATAGATTAGGTAGATTATAATAAAACGTAAATTATAAGGATTAGCAGCATAAGGATAAAAAACAATTAAACGATGATTAGGGATTAGAATGAGAGAAATAAGGAAAAAAATAATAAAATAAGGATTAGAGGTAAATTAGAGGAATCATGGTGGTTAGAATAGAGAAATAAGAGAAATTATCTACCGGGGATAAGGTGGCCACTGGGGATAAGGTGACCATTAATATATATAGGAGCATAAGGCAGGGAGAGGTACCCCAGACCCTCCCACTCACTCGCGCGCACTCAGGACCCGAACAGCGCGCAGCCTTCAAAAAATCCCTGTATTGATTTGAAAAGTTAGCGGAGCATATTAACATGACAATGACAAAAGTCGTTCGTAAGTTTCTTTCCAAGCGTTTCCAAGACCTTATTGTCTCTTTTTATCCCCCTTTGATTACATTCCGAGGCGCTCAAAGGCTTCGAACCGAACTAATAATTACGTGAATAGTCGATTCTTTCCTTTAGTGAATACTTCCAACTGGAGTACAATTGACTTTTCTAAAATTCCATTTCACGGCACTCAAAAATCCCATTTAAACTCGTTCTTTCAACTCTGCTTAAGACTTAGCTGGAATTGCAAAGGCCTACTTAGGAGATTCAAATCTAATTTAGATTTCCACTATTCTTCGGATGATCTCTGACTCGTGTTGGTGGAGTCAAACGCCGCCGAGACGTCCTCCTGGGGCCTCCCACCTTCACCTTAGCTCCTCTAGGATCCTAGGAGCCCGGAGACGCCTGGGGAACCGTAGGAGATCACCTTCAATCCGGTGGTTCATGGAGGAGGTGAACAATAAACCGAACACAGGAAAGAGAGAGGGAACCCGTCGACCAAACTTTGCTCCGGCATTGAAAAAGAATTTGCATTTCTGTGCACCACTATCCCCTGTCAAAATGGCTTCCATTGAGTCACCATCGTCGATATAATTAATTTTTCGGGCCTTCTTTCTCGTGGCGTGAATGGGATTTGGGGAGTAAAGCTTTCTTGTCTCCTCTTTTATTCTTTTTCCTCTCCTCCTCCTCCTCCTCATCCTTCTTCCTCTTTCACCCTTCCACAACTTTTGGATTTTCTCGAAGAGTAATTTTGCCCCGTAGCTCTTGTCTTTAAGTCTGTTAGTCTGTCTATTAGTGTCTGTAGTGTGTGTAAGTATCTCGTCCACTGTATGTATGTATGTATGTATGTATGTATGTATGTATGTATGTATGTATGTATGTATGTATGTATGTCAAGTATGAGCACATAACCAGGTGTAGGTAAATAACCCGTCACTATCACACCTCCTTGATCACACATCTTTAAACAACCTCTGAACTAGACCTTCACACTCCCGCTCCTAACTACCTCATTAAACCCGGAATTGGCGTGACAAAAGGCCCTCAAGTCCTATATACACTTAGACTCACCCGTACTAGCTAAGTCATTAGGAGAAACGACCATTTTGCCATCACCTCTTTACTTTTTTCTCTCTCGTTTTGCAACTTGTTATGTGAATATGTTTGTCAGGTCTAGAGCCCCTCAGGAATGGTCTTGGAATGGTCTTGGAATGGTCTTGGAATGTGTTTAATTGGAATTGGTGATTTAGTTGAAGAAAAAGACTATAGTGTTTCATTGAGATCATTTTATTTCTATTGATTTTTTTGTAAGTATTTTCTGGAAGTATTATATAATGTTCTAATAAAAGGTAAATAAAAAAAAAAATAATAATAATAATAATAAGAAAACAAAAATAAAAATAAAAATACTAAAACCTATAATGACAATAATAGCTAACACACACACACACACACACACACACACACACACACACACACACACACACACACACACACAGACATATGATAACAAGAGGCTGCAAGAGTTTTCCCCTATTAAGTGTAAATTGGCAATAGGCCTACTACCATCCTTAACACCTGACCGACCTTTCGTGAATAATGATCAACAGGTTGCTAGGGGGGGGGGGTAGAAATGGTTAGGGGTGATGGGGGGATAGGTGAAGTGGGTGGGGGGGGATGGAGGAGTGGATGGGTGATGGGGAAGCGGGGAGGATAGGTAGAGTGGGTGGGGGGGATGGGTGGATATGGAGGGAGTGGGTGGAGGAGGGGGTAATGGGTAGGGTGGATAGGTGAAGTGGGTGGGGTGGATAGGTGGGGATGCAGGGAATAGGTACGGAGGGGGGAGTGTGTAGGGGATGAGAAGGGATGGGGATGGATGTAGAAGAGGGATGGGAGGGATAATGATAACAGGAGATAGAGAATGGAAGAGATTATAGTAAAAAGAAGAGGAAAAGGGAGATGATGATGGAGGAAGGATAGAAGGGAAGAGGTGAAGAAGATGGTGAGGATAATGACGAAGAAGAAGAAGAAGAAGAAGAAGCAGAAGCAGAAGAAGAAGAAGAAGCAGTATAGAATGAGAGGAGAAACAAACACCAATAACATAACCTTCCATGACACACACACCTCTCTCTCTCTCTCTCTCTCTCTCTCTCTCTCTCTCTCTCTCTCTCTCTCTCTCTCTCTCTCTCCCAGGTCTATATATATATTTCCTGGGTATCTGTATAATGACTTAATTCTCCCCCCCCCCTCCCCCAGGCGTTCAGACGGGTGTCAATATGAGAGTTATCACCTAATATGAGTGGATTAATGCCCTTCTCCTCATATACATATTTCCTCTTTTGATGTCACAAATTAAAAAATTCCACCCACCTTATTGACACCCTTTCCTCTCTCTCTCTCTCTCTCTCTCTCTCTCTCTCTCTCTCTCTCTCTCTCTCTCTCTCTGTCTCTCTCTCTGTGACCTCAGATCCGGCTGCTGTTGTCATCAGGTCAGTTCTCTCAGATATCCCGTCCGTCTTTGTCTCAGATGCCCCTTGTGATCTGCCTCCAGAACCTTTGTCTTCAATTCAATGTCTTAGGGCCTTTAACTGTTAACCTCTGATTCTCCTTCGTTTAACTTTACAACAACCAAACTCTCCTAAGTCACTCTGTATCGTAAACATAAACAAACACATGGTAGGAGTGGATGAGGAATCGTACATAAAACATGGAAGTTATCGCATGAGGAAAACAAAATAATAATCGACCAGAAACACATGTTAATCCTTTCGTCTCTTCTCTCTCTTCTCTCTCTCTCTCTTTCTCTTTCTCTCTCTCTCTCTCTCCTCCAAGGTTTCATGTCAAAGGCTTTGCCCTGAATGCACACAGAAACAATGGTCAGAAAGGCACAAAATAGTGAGGTCTTTAGAGATTGACGGAGGCAAGAAAGGGTAAGTATTGTGTGGCTCCCGGTCTGATGTCCCGAGCCTCTCTCACACACAACTCAAACAAAACACGGGGGTAATATTTTTGGATAAAGCTTTGTTTGTTCCAGGCGCGTCTTTACCTGAGTACAAAATGTGGAGAGTAAAAAAACAAACAAACAAACACACATATATACATAAAATCTGACGGAAGGTAAGATGATCATAATTAATACGTTGTTTTACATTTTTCTGTTCCGTGATGAGTGTGTGTCGTACATCCAAGAGAGTAAAGTATCGTTTCTCTATACATCAGACTGCCTCTACGGTCATTGTAAAACAGCGTGAACTTCATTTATGTGAGTTATTTTTTTTTATTTCCTCATTATTTTCTCATTTCAATTTGCCAAATATACGAAGACAATCACCATCTTATCGATTTCCAGTGTTGTTTGTCCCTTTGCGATTTCTATTATATTCCAAACGAAGCAGATTGTTTGATTTGAAGACAGAGAAATCCCTAGTGTCACGGAACCGGCAGGTCTCGTCTTTCTATTGGTGCGGGACAAAGATTGGTAGACTGGAGGGGAAAATTACTCGCTCAATTTCGTCTCCTTCCCCTGAATTATTTCCTCACCTCCTCGACGCCGCTGCAAGACAACACCCCCCCACCACCTTCAAACCTTAAGGGCAATAACACATATAAATAACACCAATGACATGATCTATAACCACCAAAATCACCCAATACGTCGTGGGGTAAAAAAAAACAGAGTCGGAATAAGCCACAAACACGTACAAAAATCATCGACGCACTGAACGAAGTCTAGGAGAAATTCCCTAGACGCGGAGCCCACAGGGGAGGTAACTCTGAATCAGTGGCAGGACGAAGCAGGGGAGGAGGAGGAGGAGGAGGAGGGCCGCCCGAGAAAAGATTCTGAACTCTATTATTTTGAATGGAAATAATGGAAACGCAGCTCTGGGGTTAATCATTCTAATTGCTAAGCATTCCTATTGATCCGGAGAGGCGGGATTCAAAGAGCACACACACACACACGGGCACGAGACGGACTGGAGGAGGAGGAGGAGAGAAGGAAGGAGGGAGGGAGGTTAGGAGGGATGGAGGGAACTGGAGGGGTGAGGACCATTGGAAACAAAAGCAATAGGGGTCGAGGTGACATAAGGGAACATAAAGAGAATCGAATCCCCTTATGTCAATTGACTGCAAAAATTCACTTCCCTCATTTCTCTGGACGACGGAAAGACTATGGGATTCTTTTGTTTTTGTTCTTTATTATTTGTTCTTTATTTCTGCCTTTTGGGTTTTTTTGTTTTGTGTCTTCCAGCTTTTATTTTATAATTTACTTTTATATTTATATTTATTTTTGTCCTTTACTTCCTTTATTTTCTTTCTCCCTTTTGTTTCTTATTCTTTGTCATGCTTCTTCTTTCTTCTCCTCTTCTTTACCTCTCTCTCTTTGTGTCTATTTTGTCTTTTTCATTTTGTTTTTCCATCTCTTTGTCGATTTTCTTTCTTTGTTATTTTTTTCTTCTTCTTTACGAACGATTTTTTTTTTAAACCTTGTTTCCTTTATGCGAACCAGTGACCCTTAGGACAAGAAGCTAGCAATGTACCCACTCAGCCACGATTTTAAATAGTATTAAATTAATCCACATGAAAATAAACTAATAATATCCACATTGGTTGGTTATATTTGATTTATTATCCTTATTATAAATGGTAGTTATCAATCTCTATATCCAGTTTATGTATAAAAGATAATCGCCATTTCACAACCCTTTAATAGCCGGTTTTATACTATATCTAAGCTTGGGGTTTGTTTACATTGTGTTCTATGTTTTATTATGACATTTACAAGATATAATGGCGAATGTAGAGTTATTAATGAGAGATATGTTATGTAGAATGGACTAAGTAGCAGTAGATGAAGAATGGCCGCCATGCGATACGGAAGTAACGTCATAGGAGTAATGGCGCCGTGAGGTGTCTTAGTTATTATTTTCTAATCAGTACCAACGATTTAGACCCGATGGAAAAAATAATCAAAAAAAGAGAAAATAATCAGGACATAAGGTTACTCTCCTCTGCTTTTCCATCCGGCCATTTTCTGTGTTGGTTTGTTGTTGTTTTTTGTCTATAGAAAATGGGAGTCCGACATCACACATTACACTGAGGCATAACTAAAGACTAATGCCCCTGATGCCCCCCCCCTAACCTACCTGATACATCTCCTAATCACCCCACCATCTCCCCACCATCTCCCCACCATCTCCCTACTATCTCCCTAGTTTTTCTCTCCTCCAGAATCACTTTCAATCTGTCCCATGTCTCACCATCCATCTGTGTGTGGCCGTCACCCCCCCCCCCTCCTTCATTCCTTCCTTCAAATATATTTCCTTTACCTTCCTCTTCACCTCTCCCCTTCCCTCTCCTCTCCTGTATTTTCCTCTCCTCCTCACCAGTAAGGACCACATCACTTCCCCTCTCCTCACCAGCGAGTAAAACCTCCCCTCCCCTCCCCTCCTTCCCTCTCATCTCCCCCTCCCCTCCCCTCATCAGCAAGGACCCCCCCTCCCCAGTATGTTCCAACTCGGCAGGGTGATCACATTCACGACCCGACACTTCCCACTTGGCGTGGACGCCTCGGCTCGACAAATGAACACTACCGTCCTGACGGAATGGGTTTCCAGAAAGCACCGTTTTTTCATCAGGGTTAAAAAGTCGACCATGAAAGTAGAATGAACAGCGAACAAATCAGAAAAATGGCGACCCACACATGAAATTGACCGGGAGAAACTTTTTCTTTTCTATTTTTCTCCATCAGTTTGACATCGATCAGAAAGGGATATTGTGTTGTGAGATCTTGGCTATAACATAACATCCTCGAGACTGCTGCTGCCTACCAAACACTCACAGTATCAAGATAATCAACCTGAGATGGAGTGAGTTGTCGTGAGGTGCTGAGACCCGCCAACACACCTCAAGCACAGACACAAGCTGAACGTCTGCCCTCAGTATCGGGGTCGGGAACGAACTGTCATCTTGTCTGGCTGAACAAAGCTCGTATTGAATATATTGTTGTATTTTCCAGACAATCTCTGCTCATAGGGCCAGATAACCTTCAATATCAATAATGCTTCCCCGAACATTATCAAAATTACTTTGGCTCCAGCTACCAATTCTTAGTGGCCAGAAAAGGTGCTCGACCCTTGCAAACTGATATCTTAGAGTAGACGGCACAGGTTTTCTTTCTGGAGATCATAAGGTGCATGGGGGGGGGGGGCGGGGGGTGTTCTTTTTTCTTTACGAGGCATCTGGTCTTTGGGGGACGTTTTCACCAGCTTGTTTTCGAGAACAGAGTTGTTTATATCCGGCTTGTGTATACAGTATGTCTGTATAGGTATATTGTTGATTCTAAGTTACTGTTCGGGATATATAACCGGGATATACTATAGTCTTTGGTTATTAGTAATGTGGAGAGTGACATCTGCTATACTGCTATACTTCTATACTGGCAAATGATCAGAAATAAGTGACAATAAAAATAATGATAAATGAAGAATAATGAAATATAATGAACCAAATGATAAAACTGAACTCTTTAAATTATTTTTCTGCCTTCTTTATTCAGTCCACTTCCCGTCTTTACTGACCTGACTGATATTTTATTTCTTCATCGCTGTGTGGTTTAATGTAGTCAAATGACCTCGTTCACCCTTGTTTGACCCTGATTGTTATTATTTGTTAACTAAGATGTTGGGTCATGAAGAGAAACGGTTACAGCTCCCATTTTTTTTATCATTATTATTTCAACTTTTTTTTATTCACTATTATCAGTTTTTATTTGTTTTCACCATCCTTCCTTCCTTCCTTCCTTCCTTCATCTCACTATTATTATTATTTTATTGTGTTCGTCCCTGTTTATTTACCTTTACAACTACAATCATTATTACCATCATCATCTTTATCATCATTATTGCCATCATCTTCACCATCATCATCACCACTACCATCACCATCACCATCATCACCACCACCATCATCACCACCGCCATCATCACCACCACCACCATCATCACCACCACCATCATCACCATCATCACCACCACCATCATCACCACCACCATCATCACCATCACCATCACCACCACCACCATCATCACCACCACCATCATCACCACCACCATCATCACCACCACCATCATCACCTACTCATCATTATCAGTGAGGAGTTATGACAAGTTTACCTGGTGACGGCAACAAAGGTGAAACGATCATTCTGGCAGGTTGTTATCCCAGGTAACATAAAAGTTAGGATTGTTAACTTTATCTTTACCTGTAAATACCAAACTTCAAAGACCTTCTTCCTCAAGCGTTATAACGAATATGTGTTTTGGAAGGAAAGGCAGCTGTAAAAATGCTGTCTTCATTAGGATCAACTACGAACACACAATATTGTTTTAACCTCTTGAGACGTCGAGTACAGCACAAGGTGATCTGTCAAATAGGAGAAAGATTCCATGCCTGCAGATTATGACGAAGAATGAGTCGTGTGTCACGGGATGAGTTGGCAGACGGCCCTTGTAACGTCCTCTAACAAGACGTAGACGATTTTAAAGACCTTTGATAGATCTGAGACCGAAGTAAGACCACTCCATTTTACCCTCTGTCATATCCACACAAGATTACCTAATTCTCCAGTTCCTAATTGGTCGAATGAGTTTGGCCTCTCACAGTGTCTCAGAAAAATGGATACACACAGCCTTACAGTTTTTCGTAGTGATCGTGTGAATGGAGCATAACAAAAGCAACGTTGACCTCACCTGTTGATGTGTGAGGTCTCCCACAAGTGTCGCCATGATGCTGGTGTTGTAACTTAAACATTCACGCAGTACCCATGAAAAATGTTGAAACAAGATGTATACATTTTTCTGAGACACCCCGCTAGGTCATCTTAACATACAATACACATCGATATGAATGATATGAATGGATGAAAACTGTAAAGGCATCAAGTATATGTTTATAGTAGTATGAAATAATAAATAAATTATATAAAAACTGAGTAAATAATAAAAAACAGTAAAATTCACTCAATAACTCAAACTAGCGGATCAATTATACCTGTTGACTTTATCTAACTCGACATTAACACAAAACTAACAACAAACTCCAACTTAACGTAAACAAGTTATCTAAGTTATTTTTTTATTATTTATTATAGTCAGGAAAACAACTTAGTTCTGTTGTCAATTATATATTATAAGTTTTTGCTGTCATGTTTTTAGGTATAATTTAGTTTTCGTTGTATTATGAAAATTAATTTATGGTTAATATTTCGATTGTTTTTGTGTCTTGAGAATTACATATACAACTCTCTATGTAAGTCTTATAATCGGTTTATTCTTCTTGACTGGAACAAATTATGCTTCTTGGTGGTAATACTTCAAGACCATAATGCTGGAACACCTTTATTACCTACCATACCGATACTAAGTCTTTCAATACAAATTTTAAACTTTTTTACCAGCAGGATATTGAATTATCGTATTTCCAAATGCCAATAGGCAGAGGCGGCTTTGTGTCCAGTGTCAAAATTTTAACATTTCAACTGATCCAAAAAGCTACTTTATATTCAGAATCCCTTTGCCCTCTGAGACCGCCCTCTCCTCCTTCCTAAAACCACCCTTATGAATTGTGACCCGTGAGGTCAAAGTGGCCAATCACACGACCATTGCCCTTCAGAGGATTCCAGGCCGTTTGCGAGGGTCACGGAGGACACATTTCTAGCCCACCCTTGACAGTTTTCACTTAAAGAATTTTTCCAAAAAGGTTTTCTTCCATTCTGTCATGCCATTCAGTCCATCTGGTGGCGCTGGTCACTGTGATCTGGCCGGCTGCTGCGCCTTCTGTGGTGCTCTGTGCTGTTAGACTCACAAGCAAGAAGGAGGCTCTATGCTCTGTTAGACTCACAAGCAAGGAGGGACTCTGTGATCTATCAGACTCACAAGCAAGGAAGAGGCTCTATGCTGTTATAGTCACAAGCAGGGAGGGGGCTGTGTGTTCTGTCAGACTCACAAGCAGGGATGGACTCTGTACGCTATCAGACTCACAAACAGGGAGGAGGCTCTGTGCTCTTATACTCACGATCAAGGAGGAGGCTGTGTGCTCTTCTAATCACAAATCAGATAAATCGGATTCGTGGAGATGGTTCAGTACTCAAAGGGTTCATCCAGAGGAGTCACTTCATGGGATTCAATTCAGTTTAACCATAGCAATCAGGTCAGTAGTATTATAGTGGTTCAGAAGGTCAAGTCTATTCCATGGGGGTCGAATGCTGGGAGTCAGGTCATACGGAGGGAGGTCAAAGTGTCTCTAATCGATAATGCCAGTTAGTAAGATTCTGCCAGTTGGGATCAATTAGAGGAGACAATTCACTGGAGTCAAGTAGAAGAGGACATTAGGCAAGGTCAGGTCAGGTCATAGGAGAGAAAGAGATCAAACCAGGTCATATGAAAAACGAAAAAGGACAGACGACCTGTTATCCAAATCAGGGCCCAGGTCGTAGGCCAGGTCAGGTTAGATCAGGTCAGAGAGAGAAACAGACAGACGATCTAAGACCTCACACTCGACTCGTTGCCAGGGGAAGCGCGTCCGTCACTTGAAAATTGGATTGGTCGATTTGCATAAGATTTTCGATTCCGGCGGAGTGTATCAGAGGCCGGCGGGAGGGGGGAGTGGGGGGGGGGGGAGGTGTCAAGGTGCCTTTCTACACTCTTGTGGGAAACGTAGGTGTGTGTTGATGTGGTGGTGGGGGGGGGGTGTATGCACAGTATGTGTTACTGGGAATCTCTTCTCCTCCTCCTCCTTCCTCCTCCTCTAAACTTTCTCCTCCTTCTTCCTCCTCCTCTGTCTTCCAACTTCTCTCCCTCCTCTTTCTCTAACCCCTCTCCTTCCTCCTCCTCCCCAACCTCACTCCTTCCTCCTCCTTCCCCCTTTCCCTCAGTTCAGTCAAGGAAGTGACGCCTCTTGACCATCGTTCACATCGACCATTGAGAGGCAGCGCTGAGGACGGACTTCCTCTCAAAAGATTCAATTTCATTAATTTTTCCACTTGAGGTAAATTAACATGGACGATGCTGCTCCCTGATACACTGGGGTCATAGTGGAGCAGAGGGGAGAAGGGGAGGGGAGACGGGGAGGGGAGATGGGGTGGGGTGGGATGGGGAAGGGAAATGGGGTGGGGAGGTGAGGGGAAGGAGGAAAGGGGAGGTAGTGAAAGGGAGGTAAGGGGAAGGGATGTGAGGTGAGGCAAGGGAAAGGGGAGATGAGGGAAGGGAAAGAGAAGGGGAGGGGAGAAGAGAGAAGGTATGAGGAACTAATATTTAAGTTCATTTTAGATCAAAGTTATGAAGAAAAAATAAAGAAAATCAAGTCAATTTTTTTTTCCTGTACGTCTTGTGCTGAGGATTTGTTACCATTATGGACTTTGTATTCAGTATTTACATGATTATTATTATCATTATGAGGAACAATTTAATGTGAAAAAAAAAGGAATCATGAAGTTTAATATTGCAAAATTAAACCGAAATACAGTTATATATATTTATTTAATTTACGTCTTGTGCTGTGATATTTTTTTTAAACATGATTCTGTAAACATTTTAAAATATAAACTATCTTAAACATGTATGTCCCTCTCTCCATCGTTCCTTATCTCACTCCTTTCTCTTCGTTCCTTCCTTCCCTCCTTCATTTCTCTCCATTCCTTCTCCTCAAGTACTCCCTCTTTCCCTCCCTCAAACACACACCCACCTCCTTCTCCCCAAATGCCCCCTCTCTCCCTCCCCTCCTTCACCCCCTCCTTCACCCCCTCCTTCACCCCCACCTCCTCACCATAACCCACACACCTCACCAAAACAATATCACACAATGTTCAATACAACAAACATTTTCGGCTAGCTATCTCGACACTGTCCCAAACTAGTCGTTCTGAGAGGGGAACAAAAGGCCCCCAGATCGTACCATTGAGGGTGCCAGATATCATACAACCGAAAATTAAAACGCGCATGGGGATGACTTGCCCATCTCTTCCCCATCGACATTTCCTCTGATAAGCGGAGGGAAAAAAAATGACTTGATTGCAAAAGAAATTAAAAACGGTAGGCCTATGAATAGCTGGGTAGAGGAGGAGGAGGAAGGAGAGGTGGTGGGGGTTGAGGTGGTGGTGGTGGTGAGATGAAGGAGGAGGAAGAGGAGGGGGTGGCGGTGGAAGAGGAGGTGGTGAGGAAGAGGAGTGTTTAGTGGTCTCGTGTGGGGGTGAAAGAGAGAGAGGTCACTTTTGACTTTTGTGCTGTTTTTTTTATTTACTTTTTTTTATTATGAGGTATATTGATGATAAGATTAAATATGGTAACATAATCTTTCTTTTACAGATGATGATGGCAGCATATAGGTAAGTGTTCCTTTCCCTCACCTCACCTGGCTGGCATTACCTAGAAACTCGCAAGACTGATGATGATCACCTGTGGTAACCTGGTAACTAGTTCTCGAAAATAGTTGGTAGTATTTGGTTCTCTGTACACACCTGAGAACACACCTGTTTTACCTCATTACCACCTGAGAACACACCTGCTTTACCTCATTACCACCTTATAACACACCTGTTTTACCTCATTACCACCTTATAACACACCTGTTTTACCTCATTACCACCTGAGAACACACCTGCTTTACCTCATTACCACCTGAGAACACACCTTTTTTACCTGTCTTGAGTGCCGTTCTCCTGCTGGTGGCGACGACAGTAATGACCACCTCTAATGTGATCCCAGCGCGGCAAGAGTGACTGACGCCCGACAGGAAAACAGCCGTCATTGTGTCCTTATCGTGGGCGTGAATTGACTCCTCGGCAACATGCATTATCGCACTTCTACGCGTGTCTGATAATTAGTCCGCCGTAAATAGATTTTCTCATGGCGTTCATCGTTAAAAAAAAAGAAATTGAGAGAGAGTGAGAGAGAGAGTGAGAGAGAGAAATCAGTAGTTGATGAACAATTGGTCTCTCTTATCGATGAAGGCAACGGACGTTCGACTATCTCTTTGCATAATGAGTTAGTTATATCAAGTTGTCGTAGTAACAAGGTTGTGGTGTGTGTGTGTGTGTGTGTGTGTGTGGGAGTGTGTGAGGCGGCCAGTGGCGTGTGGTGACCAGGCCGATAAGAGATAAGGCAGAGTGGTTCTGTTTCCCTTCACTGGATGGGAAATGTATCTCATTTTCACACATTTAATCCACAATTAAATCTCCGAGACCACGATACTTGCCGCGCATCACACCTCCATTTCAACTCTCCAACTCCCTGACCTTACTGCCCCATCCATCACCATCTGACTACACCAGCTCTCACCCTTAATGCTCCTGGTTTTAGAGGTTATTCTCTCTTACAGCCGTCCGTGTGGGATACATCTCTTGTGTTTATTTTAAAATTCCAAAGGGAAGCCTCCATACAGAAGGTCCGCGGAAGAACGGCTTGGCGACATTTCCGTGCTCGGTTTTCACTCAATTTCATCGTATTTCATCAAACTTGGAAGGGGAGGTTGGCGTTTGGAAATTGATGCCCCATTGTCAGTATTTGTTAGGTATTCGGTTACGTCTGCGATATCTGCTGAAATGCACGCCATTCACGCCAAGAAGGCTTTCATACTCGGCGTCACACCTTATCAGTGGGCGCTCCTCAACGTGTATACAAATTAAATTGAATAAACCATTTTCCCCAATTGTATACATTTACCTGTCACAAGTGACGCCTCCAATGTTATTGATTAACACGGAAAAGTATGACGTGTTTAATTAGAATGTTTCCTGAAAATATCATTGTTAAAGATTCATTAAAAAGTTCCCCTTGGAATTGTCGTCGCAGAAAAGATAACATTGTAGCGACTGGGAGAATATATTTGTATATTTAATTATCGCCTTCTCTTTTTTTCCTCTCTTGCTGATGCCTGAGTTTCTTTTAGTCACAAACGATATTCAGTCCTGAGGGGAAAAAAATACACTTGTCTAAATTAATCCCAACCAGAGGAAGGTAAGATTATAGGTACAGGTAATATTGTTATCAAGGGCGAGTTTAATGGGTGTGAGGAAGAGGTGTTGGTGAGGGGTCAAGAGAGAGGTGAGGAGGAGGAGGAGGGGCTGTAGGGAGTTTGAGATGGGGGAGAGGAAAGGGAGAAGTTTAGGGGTGACAAGACCCTCCTCCTCCTCCTCTTCCCTCTAAGTCCCCTCTTCCCTCTTCCTCCTCCTCCCCCTCTCTCCCCCCTACTCCTCCCCTCCCTTCTCCCCCCCCCCCGCCTCCGGCTTTCATTATCTAAGAGGCGGCAACAGGAGGAGAGGAAAGCAGAGAGAGAAAGAGGGAGAGGGAGAGAGAGAGAGAGGGGGGAGAGAGAGAGAGAGAGAGAGAGAGAGATAGCAGCCGACCGGAACACAGGGGCCCCGCATCGCAATTAACAAAGCATTAATGAAAACATTGTTATTTTAAGGTTGCTAATTAACGATCATTCATCGCTTGTTCGTCCACGGAGTATAATTAATGAAGTCTGAGAAATGTCGGGAGGAGTTTTGACTTTAGGTTCTATGGAGTCGTGTGCCAAGGTCGTAAATTGTCCACCTCGGGCCGTTCAGACATGACCCTTTCGTCTTACAGTTAATTGAGCTATTGATATTTCCCAAGCTGCTAATTGTATATACGAAAAATTACAGAATTATGAATATCTGAATTTTTTTTTTTTTTTTTTACAGTCTCTTTCTCTCTTTCTCTCTCTCTCTCTCTCTCTCTCTCTGTGTCTCTCTCTTTTTCTCTCTCTGTTTGGGTTTGAAAGGGACAGGAGGAGATGGTAGGGGGAGGAAGGAGAGAGATATACATACACAGCAGCCTACAGAGGTAAAAGAAAGTGAGATAATTTTTTTTTTTTTTTTCTATTTTTATCAGGAGAATTTTTTTTTGTATTTTATTTATTTTTGTTTTCATTATTATTTTTATTATTTGGGGAATATATATTTTTTTTACTACTTTTACAGATATATTTTCGATGATGGGAGGGAATGAGGAAGGAAGGAAGGAAGGAATGGGAAAAGAAAGGAGGGGTGAAGCGAGGAAGGAGATAAAGGAAGGAATGGAAGGAGGGAAGAGAGGGAGAAGGGGGGAAAGGGAGGAAGTCTAGAAGGAAAAAAGGAAGGAGAGAAGGAAAGAAGGAACAAAGATTACTTCACTACACTGACCAGACATATTCTATCAAGGCCGTGTACTGACAGCTCCTCTTATGCTGTCAGTCACCGCATCCTGACAGAAGGAGGGTGGGTGGGGGACTGTAGGGCCATGGCCATGTAGAGGTGAGGTGTTAATGACTTCTGTAGAGGGGAGATGACTGTTTTGTAGAGGAGAGATAAGATGCTCACTATGTGCTCTGTTACTCCGTGCTCAGGTGCTCACTTACCTGTGTATGTAAGAGCCACCCTGTAGGCCGGGGCTCTAATAATCCTGTATATTGTATTATGTATCCTTGTATGTTGTATTATGTAGTGTTGTATGCTGTATTACTTATCCTTCTTGTATTATGAATTCCACGTTTATTAGTCACACATTTCACCGACATAATTTATCGCCACTTCGTTTTATTATTGTATTATTTAATAGTATGAAAACCAAATCAATTCACCCCTTCACCCCTTCCCCCTTCACCCCTTCCCCCTTCCCCCTTCCCCTTCTCACTCCTCATCCTTCCCCATCCTCCCTCCGTCCAACCTTTCCCCTTCCCCTTCCCCATCTTCTCTCACTCCACCCATCCCCCATCTCCCCTAACCCTCCCCTCCCCTCACCCCTCACTCCTCACCCCCTAGGAAATTTCTCATTAAAAATTACCCCCCCCCTCCCCCACCCCCCTCCCCCCTCCTCCCCCCTCCCCAAAGATAAATACTAATAGCAAACAAAATTTCATCAAGGTTAAAAATATTCACCAAAAAAATCTCATAAATTAGTCTTACATTTTTCTGATAATCACTTGACTTATGTGTGAGTCTCGACGAATTTTAGGTTAGGCGGACCAGGCAAGACGAAGCGCCTCTGAGTGATTGTCACATTCTGGTGTGAAGCCGAGAGAAAAATGGACAAAGTTGTGATCATTTATCTCCCGAAACCTGAGCAGCATCTCCCTCCTCCCCCCCTCTCTCTCTCGCCCCATTCCCTTCCCCCCTCCCCTCTCGCCCCACTCCCTCCCCCCCCTCCTACCTTCCCTTTCCCTCCCCCCTTCCCTCCCCTCTTCCTCTACCTTAACTCATCTCCCTTAACTCCTCTCCCTTATCCTATACCCCTCCCTCAATATGAAAGAGGGGGGGGAGGGAGGGGTAGAGTTGGGGTGAATGAATTGATAGATGAAAAAGTGGGGGGGGGGGGGTAGAGGAGGAGTAGGAGGAGGAGGAGGAGGAGGAGGAGGAGGAGGAGGAAGATGTTGCTGAATGATGATGTTGATGATTGATGTATAGGGTAAAGTAGATGTGATTTCATTCATGTTCTGTTATTAATGAATGGCGGCTGTGTGTTACCACCTCCAGATACAGCGAACCTTTACTGTTTAGCCGAGTTATTCTTCTGGTTTATTAAGGTTATATAGTTGGTAATACTGTTTGGACACATAAAGCTTTGATTAATAATAATAATAATAATAAATGTTGAAAATACGAGACAGATTTGACAGAAAAAATAGACAGATACCGTCACACACACACACACACACACACACACACACACACACACACACACACACCACACACACACACACACACACACACACACACACACACACACACACACACACACGGGCGGTCAACATGTCACAGTTGCCAATTTCAATTCTTCAGTTATTGCCAGCTCATTAACCACGTCACAACAGTCATCAATCAGTCAACTCCGATCCACAAACCCACGATGGATGGATAGATGGATGGACAAATGGCTCCGATGAATAGAAGGATAGCCGCGATAGATGGATACATGGCCGCGATAGATGGATAGATGGCCGCGTTTGATAGACATTTGGCTACGATAGATGGATGGATGGATGGATTCTGCCACTGCCTCTTCTTCTGTCGTCACCATCTGCAGTTGATAACGTGAGGGAACAGGGGGGGGGGGGAGAAGGGGGAGGAGTTAAGTAGGGGGTTGATTGTCTTTTTTTTTATGAGGGGGAATGGTCATTATCTCTCTCTCTCTCTCTCTCTCTCTCTCTCTCTCTCTCTCTCTCTCTCTCTCAGAAACCTAATAAAAATAAGATAAAGTTTCTCAGGTTTTCCTCATTTAGGTTTAGGATAGGTTTAGGTTAGGTTTAGGTTAGATTAGGTTAGGTTTAGGTTAGATTAGGTTAGGTTAGGTTTAGGTTAGGTTTAGGTTAGATTAGGTTTATGTTAGATTAGGTTAGGTTTAGGTTAGGTTTAGGTTAGATTAGGTTTAGGTTAGGTTTAGGTTAGGTTTAGGCTAGGTTTAGGTTAGGTTTAGGTTAGGTTTAGGTTAGGTTAAATCACACCCAAACGACCCAATCATCATCACCCATCACAAATTCATTATCCTCCCCTTCCCATCACCACCTCTTTCCTCACTTTACAAACAGGGGAGGGGGGAGAGAGAGAAAGGAAAGGGGGAGGGGGTAATATATTTTAGGAGAAGACGTGAAGGGGGAAGGTGGAGGGGAGGGGGGAGGAAGAGGAAGGTTTTGATGGGTTAATTTGGGGAGGGGGGTGGGAGTTGATGGGAGGGGAGGGGGTGTTGGGGTGATGGTGGGAGGGAAGGGGGAAGGGGTAGGGGGGGAAGGGGGAGGAGGGGTTTGTTGGGCTAATTGGGGGGGGGGTGGGAGTTGATGGGAGGGGAAGGGGGTTGATGGGAGGGGGGGATTTTTTTGTATCTGGGGTATAGAGTCAGGCTTGGGTCGTTAATGTAAGGATGTCTAGTTATGCCTTGTTAGTTTGACGTGAATGGCTTGATTTTTTATGTGTTTTGGGGGGGGGGGGGGTTAAGTGATGTTGTTGTTGTTGTTGTTGTTGTTGTTGTTGTTGTTGTTGATGTTTTTTTTCGTTGGAAGTTCCGTTTATCTTTTTAATTATTCAGTTTTTATGGCGTAGAACAATACATTATTCCTATAAATCTGTTGTCTTGTTTTCATATTTCTTGTGTGTGTGTGTGTGTGTGTGTGTGTGTGTGTGTGTGTGTGTGTGTGTGTGTGTGTGTGTTACAATGGCAGGATGGTAGTAGGCTCAGCTTGGGGAGGGGAGGGGGGGGGGGAGGAGGAATAGGTGTACTGTGAGGGAATTATTGAGATTGGCCAATAATCTTGTTAGTACGTGTTACGCCTCAGTTATCCTGCGTTATGTCGTCTCTCTCTCTCTCTCTCTCTCTCTCTCTCTCTCTCTCTCTCTCTTATGCTTTGCAGAAATATACTATTTTTCACTGTTTTACTCTCCTCTTCCTCTCCCGTTTCTCTTCCTCTTCCTCCTTTTCTCCCTCTTGTTCTTCCTATACTCCTCCTCCCTCTTATCCTCCTTCTCCTCCTCCTTCTCCTTCTTCTCTCTCTTCTTCCTTCCCCTCTTCTTCCTCCTCTCTTCCATCCTCCTCCGTCCCCTCACCATAACTATTGTGTTTCCCCTTTGTTATCCCCTCTGCCGCTTTCCCATCCCTTTCTATAGCCGATGACTCTCTCTCTCTCTCTCTCTCTCTCTCTCTCAGTGGTCGGATAGAACCCTCCTCCACCCAACATAATTAAATGTCAATTAAAACTGCACATTGTTAACCTCACCCGAGTTAAAAACAAAACAAAAAAAACACAGACAAGCATAATTGTTGGAACACTTGTTAGCCATAAGCGCGCGAGATATAGTTAAGACTCTAAAAAGTAAACATAGGAGAAACACGGCTTTTATTTTTTCTCACTTCCTTACAATTAATATGTCAGAATTTTTCGTTTGTCCATAAGTTTAAATGTGTTTGTTCTTTCGTCAGTGTCTTTGTATGTGTGGTTGTGTTTTTGTTTTGGTTTTACGATGTGGTAATTCACAGTTAATGCAACGTATGATATATATATGGGGGGTTGGAGGTGGGTAGGGGGTAATAGTGGGTGGGCAGGGGGGCGGGAGAGGGGGATAAGAGTGGGTAGGCAAGTGAGAGAGGGTAGTGGGTAGGTGTGGGTAGGAGGTAGACGGGAGGGGGGGGGGGATGGTGGTAGGATAACTGTGAAAAATGTTGTGTATATGAAAACATTTCTTATAAAGGTTGAATAAGCGTCCGTTTTATTATCTGCTGGCCCGACTTTATACTGAGTTATCTTAACAATAATAGGAATAACGAAGTGAGTTTTTAAGTGTTATTGTGGGTGAAGATATCTTGTTATATGCCACGCTGAACAGCCTCAAAGTCTCCCCCCCCCCCCCCCCCCCACACACACACTGAGAAAAGAGGAAGATGTTTGCCCCCATCAACACTGGTGGTAGAGAACGAGTGCTTCCTTCCTTGGCGTTCTTGGTAATTCCCGCACCTCCAGAGTTGATTATATCGGGAAGGAGGGGGGTGGAGGGGATGGATGGGGGGTGGGGGTTAGGGGAGGGGGGATGGTTCTGTCGATGCTTTACTTCTTTTCCTTTCTTCTCTTATTCTTATTCTTATGTTTCTCTCTCTCTCTCTTCCTCTCATTCTCGGGTTAGTCGTGTTCTCTATTGTCTTGTTAAAGTTGAATGGTTTATTTTTGAAACGGTTGACTGAAAGCAATGAACTGGCTTTCACATTTTCGAGCTTTTGAGACACCAAGTTCATTCTGCAAAATATAAATGACGACACAAGTGGTTTACTCAAGCATTAAATGTGTTTCCGTAAACCCGCAATTTTCTTTATACATATATTTTTTTTTTAACTTGGAGAATGTTGTGGGGTCTAGGCTGGTGTAACACTCATATGCAACAGTGACTTATTATTACTGCGCTATGTTACCTCACACCTCTACGTTACCTCTACCTCACCCCTCTACGTTACCTCTACCTCACCCCTCAACGTTACCTCTACCTCACACCTCTACGTTACCTCTACCTCACCCCTCTACGTTACCTCTACCTCACCCCTCTACGTTACCTCTACCTCACCTCTCAACGTTACCTCTACCTCACCCCTCTACGTTACCTCTACCTCACCCCTCTACGTTACCTCTACCTCACCCCTCTACGTTACCTCTACCTCACCCCTCAACGTTACCTCTACCTCACCCCTCTACGTTACCTCTACCTGACCTCTCAACAATACCTCAGTTCTTCCTACTAATTCCCTCATAAAATTTACCATAAAAAAAGGTTTGAACGTGTGTGTGTGTGTGTGTGTGTGTGTGTGTGTGTGTGTGTGTGTGTGTCTGTCTGTCTGTCTCCTCACTCACGACAGTATACAGTAGACAGTGACAGTATAGACAGTAACCATCGCCTCCTGTACACACTCACCATAACCAACACACTACATTCTACCCTCGTTTCCACCATAGCGTGTTAACAAGGCATGTATTAGTACTTGGTCAGACGTCGAAGTAAAAACGGAGAGTCAAACTGAAGTCATAACATACACATAAAAACACACGGTAGAAGTGGGAGTAGTTGTGGTGGTGATGGTGGTTAGTAGTGGTGATAATGGTGGTAGAAGTGGTGATAATGGTGGTAGTGGTGGTAGGTCTTGTTGTATCGTGCCTGTGACCAATACAGCATATATATGTCAACACGGTAAGAGCGTTTTTGTCATCTTTTTTTTTTTGTTTAGTTTACATTAAGAGTTGTTTGGTTAGACTGTGGCTGTAGTCGACTTTTTTTGGTTGACTTGTGTGATGAAAAATAATATCGATGTTACTTTTTATAGAATAGTAAGAATGAAGGCGTTTTAAATTGTATTATTATTATTATTATTATTATTATTATTATTATTATTATCATTTGGTAGGGAGAGGCGCGGGTTCCCTACTAATACTATTTTTTTTCCTCCAGCCTTCCCCAATAGCCACACCTTCGCCACCATTTTATTACCTTAATATTAAATATCCTAATACATAAGTAGCTATCCTATCTGTGTTGAATTAGTTGAGCCGCAGATCTATGAGGCATTCAGTGACTGTAGCCTCATAGTCAATATCTACAGCAGTTGTTGGAATTGGGGCAGAAGCTCTCGTTCCCCTGAGGCAGAGCAAAGCCGACCGAAGGAGAGAGAAAGACAGTCGACATCTCACCCAGGCTGTAACGTAACTTCTGGGCTGCTGCTTCTGTTCGGAGATCACCTCCGCGAGTCTGGCGTAGAAACATCTTGCACTTGGTCCCATCCCACCAGAGGTTGTGAACACTAGAGGAGTGAAGCTGCCTTGATCAACGTTTTGAATTCTCTCCCCATATGCCCTTCTCTTGTCGTTCTCGTTCCTCCAATGTGCAGCATCGAGAGCTAGGTTACCGTGACATGCGGCCATGGGATCAAAAATCCTGATGTCGAAGAAAGCTTGCTGTCCCTGCGTCCAGAATCCTCGAGCACTGACGTCCACACGGGCTTCGTTAGATGTGTTTGAAGTCCTGTGTTGGAGGATCTCGCCATCCAGTGGAAGGAGGGTCGGTTCTACCATGACAACCCGGCTGATTTCCTTCAACATATTTGCGGTGAGATCCCTTACCTCGTCATGCCTCATGCATATGAAGCCCCCTTTCTTGCACACCATGGCGTGATCACCGTCATAGGAAGAGCCACACACGCATTGGGAGGGCAAACCTTCTACTGGCCGACCATACCTTAGAGCAATGGCATCTGTAATTTCTTGTTTATTAAGACTGAAACCATTTGCCCTTATCGGTAACGTAGTTAACCAGTTCGAGGCGCCCACCTCCTGCGCTATAGCTACTTTTTTTTTCAAATTTTCTGGAACCTGCAGCAACAGTTGCTGCAACTTATCATTTTGGCAGTGCTGTCGATCTGTCGTAATGGACCTACGAATCTTATTTACTTCTCTGGTATCCACCTCCCCTGTTGCATTCTGGGCTATTATGTGGTCCGTGAGGGCTGCCGTGAGCTTAAGTGAATTTTGATGTTCGGTGGCAGCAATCTCCTCTGGATTGGTTGGTCCCATCCCTCCCAGTCTTGGTGGAAGTGCAAGAAGTGTTTTTTCTGCTGGGGTTAATTCAGGGTGTTTCACTAATTTAGGAATGAAATTGACACTGATAACTTCTTCCAGAGGGTGGAGGAGGGGTCCGATATCAGGGATAGTTCACATCAGGTAGTTCCAACGATGCTTGACTCCATGGGTCAATGCAGCAAAGGCCGCATGTGGCTCTGTGTTAGCAATCTCAGACAGAGCTTGGATTTCACTAACCCACTCATTCACCTTTCCCGCTACGTACTCGGTCTTGAAGTCCGTAGTGCCAATTACTGCGCCTAGATGTCTTTGGCCGTCCTTAGTTATTTTGACCTCACTTCCGCCAAAAACCTCCATTGCCCGTTCATAATGTTCTGGCTTCACGATGAGGAAGGACTTGCTGGCGTTTGGGTGTTACCCTATTTGTGGACCTCGCGATGTTACCAAATCAACTACTACTACTACTATTTTGTGAAGACTTTATTGCTGAGACTAAAGTAATGCTGAATAATTTTTGATCTGAAGGAGATTGATACGTTTCACTCTCTCTCGATAATGTGCCTATGACGTGAGTGCCAGTAGTGCCATGCAGGAAGGAAGACTCAGGCAGTGCCACCCACGAGATAAGAAAAGATACAATAAATGGAAGGCTGCGCGCACGTGTTCCTCCGCCCCTGACGTACTCGAGGTGACAAAAGTAGTGCCGACATAGGCGGGTGCCACCGTCACTCAGGATAATATGGCACCCGGTCCGAGAATGTCGCCCCACGCTTCGTCTGTCTTCTGCCGGATGTTATCAGGCACCGGAGAAGGGCCGGAGTCTGTGACCAATCTCTCCTATTCTTCCTTATACCCCGGCCTGGGTGACTGTGTTGTCCGTGGCTATATGTCTATTTACTAACACACACACACACACACACACACACACACATATATTGTAGGTCTTGTCACGTAGTCTGTCGTCACACAAAAACCTACATATTAATTCTTGTACGCAGACAACTTATTATACTGGAAACCTAAATGAAATGACGAAGAGTTCATCAAAGAGAAAAATCATCTTGGTCCGTTTCGTTCATGATTTACTTGAAACCAAACTTCGACTTGCGTGTCTTTGAGTATGAACAGTTCCTCTGACGCAAGGAACATTACTGAACAAATATACCTGAAGCTGTTTCATATAATAGAGTAAGGAACCCGTGAACAGTGAGTAGGTGTTGTGACGTGTGTTAAGGAGACAAACAACGACTAAATAAAACAAGTCAATGTTCCATGAGTCACAATTCTTCCTCGGTATTGTTGACTCTACAACTCACTCACTCAGAGCTACCACTCACTCACTCACAAAGAGCTTATCATTGCCCTAATTCAACCCACACGTAGATAAAACCATCCTTCACACCTGATAAACATCCTTTAACCACTTCAAAAAGTTACGTATTAAACTAAGTCAACAAAAGTAATCATGGTTAGTATTTTCCCTCTCGTTTCAAAGTTGTAGTTCTTCAGAATTCAAATAAGTTTAATTCTAATGCCGAGAATTTCTAAAATATTACCCCCAAAAAAATCATAAATTGTATATGAGATACACCTAACAGACTGACGGACACGAGAGAGATAACAGTAGAAAATATTGAATTAGATTGTCAAAGGAGACGTCCAGTTGGTGACGTGATGTTCTTGATACACGTGTTGTAGGTCTCAAGACGTTCAAATTGCAGAGTGTAGGTAAACGTGTGTGTGTGTGTGTGTGTGTAGGTCCTGCAACATGGCATACGAGTTTCATTACCACTATCACCACCACGATCATCGCCACTATACCATTATCACTACTACTACTACTATTACTACCACCACCACTACTACTATTACTACTATTACCACTACTATTATTACTACTATTACCACCATCACCACCATTACCACTACTACCCCTACCACCATTACCACCACCAACAACAACCAAACCACACTACCACCCCCACCACCAACCATAGTATCACCACCCTGTTCACTCAACCCAAAATACTACCTTCCTCTCTTTTCTTCCGCCCTTTCACCCCTCTCTCCATCCTTTCTCTTCATCTTGTCTCCCACTCTCTCTCTCTTCCTCTCTCTTTCTCTCTCACTCTTGTTGGGTTCTCTTCTCCTCCGCCCTCCCACCTCTCTTGTCTATGCTTGTTGACTCTTTTTTATCTCTCCCTATACGTGTTCTGCAGCAAGAGGAACAGCCCCCCGCCCCCCCCCTCTCTCCCCTCACACTGACAAGACAATACTGTGCTTGAATCCTCTTCTCTAGTCGTTGTGTCTTTTCCATGTTTTTTTTTTGAGGGGAAGTCCTTCTGTGTTGGGTTCTGACCTCCACGTCTTTCTCTTTCTCTTACTTGTTCTTGTTCTTGTTCTTCTTGTTCTTCTTCTTCTTCTTCTTCTTCTTCTTCTTCTTCTTCTCATTCCTCTCCTCCTCTTCCTCCTCCTCCTCCTCCTCCTCATCTAGTCCTTTATCCTTGCTTCCTCTTCGCTTTTATTCTTCCTGTCTTCCCTCCCTAATTTCTTTCCTTCCCTTCCATTATTCTCCGTTCTTCTTGACATAAATTATTTGTGTTTTTTCTTCTTTCTTTCTTAATCTTATTCTATTCTTTCGTTCTCTTCTTCTCTACCACTAACCCCCTTCTTTTCTTCTCAGTTATCGACACTTCCATGGTTTTTTTTCTAATTCTCTCCCTTCCCTTTTGCCTCCCTTCCAGCCCTTTCTCTTCCATTCTCCCCGGCTGAAAATTACCTTTCACTTTTATCTTTCCCTTCAATATTGTTTCAACTCAATCTCTTCTCCTTCCCCCTCACCTAAATCCTCTTTTCCTCCCTGCCTTCCTCCTACCTTTTCTTTTTTGCTATTTCTCTCTTCATCTATTTTCCTTCTTTCCTTCCATCCTTCCTTCCTTCCATCCTTCCTTCCTTCCTTCCATCCTTCCTTCCTTCCATCCTTCCTTCTTTTTTCTTTCACGTCTCAATTTATCTTA
This sequence comes from Homarus gammarus, assembly GCA_958450375.1. Classification (NCBI taxonomy): domain Eukaryota; kingdom Metazoa; phylum Arthropoda; class Malacostraca; order Decapoda; family Nephropidae; genus Homarus; species Homarus gammarus. The sequence continues at coordinate 1,637,374 of CAUDMG010003935.1, forward strand.
CTGGCAACACTCCTCCATACCCCTCCGTTCTCTCATCCTTTCCCTCACACCCTCCCGTCCCTCCTGTCCCGTGCATCACCTCGCTGACTGACAGATAGACAGGAACCGTCCGTAGCGACAGCAGGACCCTCCCCTCCCTTCCCTTCCCCTCCCTTCCTCTCCCCTCCCCTTCCCTCCTCCCCTCTCCTTTCGTCAGTTTGTCCCTCTTGAAGCTGTCTGGCAATCGCTCAGATATGGGTCATTGCCCCCCCCCCCCCCCCCTTTAGTTGTCAGCGTGTGTGGTTCTGTGGTCACCATCCTCTGGGGGCGGGGAGAGGGAGGGTGAGAGGGGGGGAGGGAAAGAGAGAGGGAAGTAGATAGAGAGAGATAGGGGGAGAGGGAGGGAGAGAGAGAAAGGGGTGGAAAGAAAGGGAGAGAAGGAGACAGGGTGAGATAGGGAGGCAGGGAGAGAGAATGAGGGAGGAGAGGGAAGGAGTGAGGGGGGCGGGCAGAGAGAGAGAAAGGAAGGCAGGGAGAAGGAGGGAGAGAGAGGGAGGAGGGCGGTGTTAAGAGAGGGCGGGAGGTGAGAAAGAGGGAATAGAGAGGGAGAAACAAGTGAGAAATGGATGGAGAGAGAGAGGAGAAGAAAAAATGAAAGTCAGTGAGAGAGAGATAAAGAGAAAGAGGGAGAGACAAGTGTGAGGGCCGTGTGTGTGTGTTTGTCATCGTGTAACATTGTTGGTTTAAGAATGAGATTTTGAGATGGTCGAATTTTTGTGCGTGGAGGGGAGGGGTTGAGGCAGTATGGGGAGGGGTTGAGGCAGTATGGGGAGGGGTTATGGCAGGAGGGGAGGGGTTGTGGCAGGAGGGGAGGGGGTGAGGCAGTATGGGGAGGGGTGTGGCAGTATGGGGAGGGGTTGTGGCAGGAGGGGAGGGGGTGTGACAGTATGGGGAGGGGGTGTGGCAGTATGGGGAGGGGGTGAGGCAGTATGGAGAGGGGGTGAGGCAGTAGAAGGAGGGGGTGTGACAGTAGAAGGAGGGGGTGTGACAGTAGGGGAGGCGGGGCAGACGTTAAAGCATTCATGGATTATTAACACATGTTTATATTCTCTCTCTCTCTCTCTCTCTCTCTCTCTCTCTCTCTCTCTCTCTCTCTCTCTCTCTCTCTCTCTCTCCCGCCTTATCTTTAAAATTATCTTTATTACTTACCTCTCACATGTTTCGTCAACTTTTTCTCTCCACTTCTCGCTTCATCAACTATCGGTAAATTATTATCTTGTTCTTGTTATTCCATCTTCGTCGGTAAATGTCACCTGGTTATCTCCTGCCTCAGATACATTACCATCGATGTGTGTGTGTGTGTGTGTGTGTGTGTGTGTGTGTGTGATATAAACTACAATCAGACACCACCGGACACACACACACACACAAACACATAAAGAAATTGAGACGAAGAGTAAATTAACAAGCTATCTCCTCCTCCTCATCATCCTCCTCCTCCTCCTCCTCCTCCTCCTCCTCCTCCTCCTCCTCTTCCTCCTCCTGGTTCGCCATTAATACCTTGATAAATAGTGTGGTGGTGGCCTGGGCTTGGTCAGACCTAAGAGATCTTGCCTTGGGAACCCGCCCGTGTGGCTCTGACCGCGTCTGACCGCCCCCACGCCCGTAAGTGGTGTGGGCGAGGTGTTAAAATGGCCACTACTGTCCCAGGTGATGGATGCTTCCCCCCCCCCTCCTCCTCCACACCCCCCTCTCTCCACACTCCCTTCCCTCCACTCCACACCCCTCTCCCTCCACACCCCCCTCCACCTGCTCCCCCTTTAGTTGTAGTGGTGGTAGTGGTGGTGATGGTTGGTTGGTTGGATGGTAAAGTTGGTTTAATTTATCATCTAGAGTACTCCAGTTGGAACCCCGCAAGTTGCATATGACTGGTCGTGATGGATAATCTGCAGGGTTGTGTGTTGGTGAGGGAGTGTGTTGGTGAGGGAGTGTGTTGGTGAGGGAGTGTGTTGGTGAGGGAGTGTGTTGGTGAGGGAGTGTGCTGGTGAGGGAGTGTGTTGGTGAAGGAGTGTGTTGGTGAAGGAGTGTGTTGGTGAGGGAGTGTGTTGGTGAGGGAGTGTGTTGGTGAGGGAGTGTGTTGGTGAAGGAGTGTGTTGGTGAGGGAGTGTGCTGGTGAGGGAGTGTGTTGGTGAGGGAGTGTGTTGGTGAGGGAGTGTGTTGGTGATGGTGTTGATGAGAGGTGGTGGTGGTGGTGATAAGAAGGAAAGTGGTGATGATGATGATGATGATGATGAAGGAGTGTTGGTGAGAGGTGATGGTGTTGGCAGTAGGAGTGGTGGTGATAGTGAAGGAAAAAAAAGCTAGTGAGGGAGAGAGGAAGTGTTAGTAAGAGAGAGAGAGAGAGAGAGAGAGAGAGAGAGAGAGAGAGAGAGAGAGAGAGAGAGAGAGAGAATACATAACAGTCAATAATCGCGTCATCACACACATTAGGGTGGTCAGATAGCGTCACCGATGGCTCCTCCTCCTCACACATCATCCATTAACTCTCTGTCACAATTAGACGCCCAATCCTGCCTGTCTGACACTTACAAGACCCTCACTTAGGAAATCCTCTAATCTCCGAATACCAGTCGATCCAGCAGTCTACCTTAAACCAACCAAATCGTTTTAAGATCTTCCTAAACCTCAGCTACAAGTAATGCGTCCCATAGAGTCGAGGGTGACTCTTTAAATACGAGAAATGCCACGATAACATCAGCATCAGCGGTGTTGAAAGCCACAATGGGTCCCTCGGGCGGGTCCTGCCTGACACTCTGTCATCTGTCATGGCCCAAGATGGATCAGCCATGTCTCTCGCTCGCTGCCTCGCTGGTCGCCACCATTACCAGCGATATTTACACTGCTCGCCAACCCTTGCTAAGATGATTATGAAGTTCGCCAGCCAACACAACGACGTTTGAATTGATTACCAGAGTAAAACCTCCCTGTTTATAATGCTCTCCAGATGGTGCCAATAAGTTTATGTTTATTAAGTACGTTGCGGTGTGTACAGTGGTCGTCAGTCCTCACCAGGGTGATTAAACTATTCCACATATGATATTCTTATCTATATACCCTATTAGGTACAACACTGGCCTCGGTATACACAGTGAGCGTCAACACCTATCATACACCATGCGCGTTCACCAGACTCTATGTGGAAACTTTCCCCCCCCGGACAACCGCCACCAGATAACGTGTTGACTCGACCAGATAAGTAGTGTGAGACCAAACACATCCCGTGTAGCCCTCTAGCGTATACGACAACTACAAACAATACAAACAATACATTATTTTCCCACTGATGATGAAACACAAACGATCCAGGGGAGAATACCCAACCAGACATAAACAATGAGGTAAGATGGTGCCAATGGGAGCCACTGTCGACGCCTTTGTACTCAAGTTTTGTGATGGACTCGACAAAAGATTCAAAACTTTTATATTAAGATTTTTTTTTTTCTCGTCTTACTTTTTGACTATAGAACATTATACGGTCACTGGGAGACACGTTCCTCTGGAGGGTTAAGGCGGTGGTGTGGAGGAAAAGGAATTCAATGGCTATATTCTTATTACCACTAGTTGGATCACGCCGGAGACCCCGGTGTGTGTGTGTGGGGAGGGGGGGTGGGGGAGAGGGTGTCACGTCAGGAGAGGAGGGGCTGGAGAGGGGAGGGGCTAAAAGGAAGGACTGGAAGAAGAGACTGAGGTAGGGGTAAGAATGAAAGGTTGGGGGGAGGAAGAGTAGAAGGAGGAGGAGGAGGGGAAGTCCTTTAAGCGGCTCCTGTGTGACACGAGCCGCTCAAGGTAAACAATGCTCCCCTCCTCCTCCTTCTCCCCTCCTCCCCCCAAACACAGGTAAATAAAAGAGGGGGGGGAGGGGTTATGTTGAAGAATGACATAATTAGTGTGATGTTGAAAATAGTTGTGTCTTATTCTGTCTGTTGTTGGCTGTTGTGACGGTCTGTTGTTAGATGGTCATATGGAGATCTATTTCTTGTATATTTTTCCTGTGTTGATATATTTCTTATATAAGCAGAGAGTGTGGTCACCAAAAACCAAGACTGCTTAGTTCAGACGACTACACTATTGACTAATGTTGTCGCCTCGTCAATAATAATACTCGAGGTTTTTTTGCATGAATTAAGTTGGGCACTGCACTCGACCACTTTATTTCCTCAACTATAACATTAGGTACCCACTTCGAGCTGGGTGGATTGGGAATGCCCCCAAATCGAACCGACGACCCCTAGTACAGGAGGCGAGCGTTGTATCCACTCAGCCGCCTCATCCCTCCAGATGAGTACAGGAACTGACGGATATACTGTACACGTACGTTAAAAAGAAATAGTTTCTGCCTCAAAAGTAATTCATCTAGTGACGTCATGCCGCCGTCGTCGTAGTGGCGTCAATCCCCCTTGGTCTCAGCTCTGCTCCGCGTGTAGGGGTTCTCTCTCTACCTACACCTAGCCATCCACCTCGTCGGGTTATGTAACCTGGCGCCTACAGTTTATGGGAACAGTACCTAGTGTAAAGGTGGAGGTGTTGAGCGGCTCACAGGGAGGTCCACAGATCCATCACTCGCCCCACTATATATATATATATATATATATATATATATATATATATATATATAATATATATATATATATATATATATATATATATATATATATATGAGTGTGTGTGTGTGTAGATTTTTCATATCAAAAGGTTAAAGGGACGAGTGAACATAATGTAATTTCAGATAACAAAAAGCCTTTGTGCCGCCTCACCTCAGCTCCCACAACAGAAAATGTGGCTCGCGAATAAAAGCTGGTGGAAGTCATCATAATATTGAGGCTAAACAACCACCTCTGTCCAGCATGACCCCCCTAGCTCACACACCTCACACCTGGTCTTATCCACTAAACTCCGCGATATATACCCCAATAAATACCCAATTCCGTTTATATCTAATCACACAGCATAATGTATGAGCAGTGTGAAGTACTTAGGTAGGCAGTCGGGTTAGTTCATAAACAAGAAGGTGAGAGTTTGACAATAACACAGGCATCCCACACTCTCTCCATTACTGGGGGGGGGGGGGGGGGAAGGAGTGTCTTGTCCTTGCGCTGGTATTCTCCTTCCTCAAAAGCCGCGTTTTTAATCTAACTTTCCAGCTTTTTATTCACGTATCGCCAAAGAATTCTCGGTATGTGGGTAAACTCACAGGCGTGATTTTTATTAACAACCTTTATATGCGAGGCGTTTGTTCCCATTGTGTCGGGTGAGAACCTCGTCATGGGCTCACCAAACACTCCGCCGCGTCCGAAAGCGTATAACACGACGTCGACAAGGAGGTGTGGGGGTCGAGCAGTGATTGTCTTTGGTGTTCCTGTCTTATATTCACGTTAGCTACACATGGGAGGTTTTAACACGGGATAAATTAGTCTTTAAGAGAATCTCATTTACTGTACAAGCAAAATGATCATGGTTCGTCTTTAAAAGCAGAAGGTTAAAGTATTATTAAACTTTATCGTTAAACTGGTTCCTGGGTACTGGTTCTGCTTCAGTACCTCACTACACACACACACAACCGGTATAGACCAAACTCTGATGGTTCGCTATCTGATCTGGTGACTGAAACCTTACCATAACTGTTAGAGTCTTCTCAGGGTGTCGACCAAACCTTATAGATGTAGTCTGTTTCATTATAGCTGCTCAGTAGAAATTGTGTCGTCAGGTTTATCGTTTGATCGTCACTATGGATGGAATACTTCTTATACCTGTTATTTATTTAGTGTTGACCTAGCAAGCATCTGTCTGTCTGTCTGTCTGTGTGGTATTAAGCTGATATTAAGTTCCCTCTCTTGGTTATTAGTTCTGGCTATTTGGACATACACACTGAACCAGAATCGTCAAGAAGTATATATTCTGATGTACCTTCAGATCTATAAACAAACCCAAGCTGCTGGAGCGAAGGACTGTACACCTGCTTACCTTCAGACACCTTATCAATATACAATTATCACAGGTAATGAAAGGTGTAGTATATAGAGTTAGGAGCCAATGAAGCACCTATACTCGCTCTCAACGGAAGGTTCACCCCGTGTGACTCTCAGGTTAAGAGGGAAATCATCTTTGTACTCTGGCTTCTGTATATAAAGGCTTTTGTTGTGGTGTGAGGTAGATGTCGCCTCGGTGAGTTTACATACTGGTGTGTTGTTGGCCTCAGGTAGTGTTGGTGTGTGTGTGTGGGTATTTATTATGTAATGTAGTTATTGTTGGTGCTGAAGGTTATAGACAGACAGACAGACAGACAGACAAACAGGCAAAAAGATAGATAGATAAACAGAATGACGGTCAGACATGGACAAAAAAATAATGATAAAACACACACACGCACACACACACACCACACACACACACACACACACACACACACACACACCGACTATAAAGTATAGACTAAGGAAAGACCTTTTCTTATGTGAACTAAATCATGTACGGCGTCAGTCAGGCTTGCGACACAACTGAGTTTTATGTGTTTATCTTCTAGTAGCATATAAGTGTTTAGTATTAGACAAATTATTACATATATAAGTAGATTAAGTATTACATAAGTGTACTGTAAGTGAAGCTAGAAAAGTGGTTTATGTGTGCCCGTGGAGGAAGAATTGACCTTAATCCCTCATAGAACACTTACCACTCACGGCTGTCACCCTTCACCTCCCTCTCAACCACGGCTGTCACCCTCCACCCCCCCTTAACCACGGCTGTCACCCCCCCCTCAACCACGGCTGTCACCCCCCACCCCCCCTTAACCACGGCTGTCACCCTCCAACCCCCCCTTAACCGTGGCTGTCACCTTCCATCTCCCCCTCACCTACGGCTGTCAACCTCCACCTGGAAGTGTATCACCGCGAAATTACGTCCTCAAAATAATGCAAATAAAACATCTGGGGAGAAACAGACTGAGAGAAGAAAAATAAAAGGAACTACGAGTATAACTTATTGACACATTATACACGCCGGGATTATCGAGTCATCTATAACAGCGAACTAAGACGATTGAACACCTCAGAATAACATTAGATATCTTATATAAATACATTACTAGATAAATATATAAACATTGTCTTAAATATATTAGTTTAGATTGAGTAAATGTTTTTTTTTATTACGATAGCCAATATTGCCCTCACCTATGGGAGACTCTTCACATAATCAGTAAGTTAGGACAATGATTCATGATGTTGATAATGATAAAAACATTCACACAAGATCACCACGACGAGCCTTGGGGTAGTGTGTGTGTGTGTGTGTACAATTCTCCAAGACGTCATGATATGTGGCTCTGATTCTACACGGGAGAAGGTATTAGTTGACGGTGAAAAGCATCATGCAGATCCCGCCATAATCAGTAAAATCCCGTGAAGCCAGTTTATTATCGACCATGACCACGATGAGTACTCAACGTCCGCCATCAGCTTACGCCGAATCTACATCCAACTTCCTGCACCTCCTTCAGCTTGACTACGATGTTGAATTAAAGCATAAATATATAAATAATTAATGATATCGAGCTATTTATTATTGTGTTAGTCACCGCCAGAAGTCTTTGGTC
>CAUDMG010003935.1:1650000-1652500 GCA_958450375.1 Homarus gammarus
AAATGATTTAAACGCTTACATTATCTTATCTTGGCCTTAACTCTTATAATATGCGTATATATACAGTTATATATAATACGTGTAAGTGAAATGTTCCATAATTGACTCAGGGAAAAAAGTTTGTTTACCAGATGAAGGCCTCGTGTACACCCGCGTGTCCTGGTAATGAGTTAATATATACAAGACGTGATGACGAGCGGAAGAACAGAAGGACCCGGGAGAATGACGTGATGGAGGTGACAATATCAGTGTTGGTGTATAGTGGTAGAGGCGCGTGGTCCGGGGAGGCGGCGACCCATTCAGGTGTGTGTGTGAGGCGGAGTGAGGGGCTGTGTGGGGGCTGTGTTGTGATCGACAGGCCCTGGTGTGCCGCCAACAATACCTCACAAGGGACCCCACTGCCACACAACGACGCCGGATTGACACTGCATAAATTGAACATGATAGCAAGTCAGCACACAGCTCGAAATAACACAGTGCGTCACCCTGGCGTAGCTTCGCCTCACCAGTAGGCTCGACGCATCCTCCTGCCAGCGGCCGAGGAGTTTTCACTGTAGGGGAGGGAGGAGGGGCAATATTTCTTCTCCCTCAGCACCCACGGGAGGAGGAGAAGGTCGTACTGTAGCTGATTCTCTGAGATTAAGAGGAAAACGTCCTCTTAAGTGGTCGAGTTCAAGTCATGTTAAACTGTATTCAGGATCAGTGATATTAACTGAGGAAAGTAAGATTAAATAAACGTGAATTCTAAGTTACAGGAAATAACTTGAAAGACATTACGAATTTCTTTCTTGCATTTTTTCTCGTATGTGAGAAGAATTTTTTCCAGAATCTTTGTCCCCAACAAAATTAACTTCCTTCAAGCCAAAAGCTTCAGCAAGTTTTCCTACTCGTGTTTATTCTACTTCATTTACGTCTTCCTATTTTTTCGCCAAAAACTTGAGAGTTAATTTATGTGGCGGCGTTGAGGACATGCGTGTGACGTGTCCAACTATTTTCCCGGGACATTCCATACCTTTATTAACAAAATGCCTCCAACACACCACAATGCCTTTGTGCAGTATATATATTATAATATGAAATGAGAAACGTCAGGAGAATATCAGTGGAGGCGACGGCCGTCCGTGGTCTGACTCCCGGCTGTCTCCCCGGCTTGTTGCCTGCATTCTGCCACCTGAATTGACGCTGTGCAATTATAAAGTGAGCGTTCCTTCTCCACTGACCCCACCTGGCTAGCTGAGGGGTGTCATGCCGCAGACACCCTCACCCTCCCTGCCCGCCTACAGGTACTGGTAGGTGGCCAAGCACAGGTAGGTTGAGGCTCTCGTTCTGTACTTCAATTACTGGGTTGGTTGTGAGTCGTCAAGTACTGGGATAAGTGGATGACCGGGATGCCACCCTCGAGTGTAGAACTTTAGAGATCCTGGTCCTTGAGCAATGATGTAAGGGGCACTGAGGATGGTCGAGTGTGACCCCATGCTAATAAATAGTCTCTCACCTTTCCCTTTAACCTAAATAGCTCTCGGTTCATCCTCTCACTACCACCTAATGTATCTTAACAACACACACACACACACACACACACACACACACACCACCACCACCAAATTAAACTGAGGTTCCTATAAATAAATCACCTTGGTACCTTTTGATCACTAACTGCCCGACGACTCTCCTCTCGGCATTATGTTAACGAGGTAACTATCCCCTGTCCGCCGAGGTGTTAAGAGTCACGAGTTATGATCATCGTAGGTTATCGACCAGTTAACAATGTGACAGCTGCCTCCTATAACCTTAGTTAAGGATCAATGTTATAACAATATATGAGGTGTTTACGATCGACTATCTCCTGAGGCGTATATTTGGTGTGTGTGTGTATGTGTGTGTGTGTATGTATGTAATGTATGTATGTATGCATGTATATATGTATATATGTGGAAGGTGGAGGAATGAGAATATTTTAAGCAAATGTACTCGTATATATATGTATATGTATGTATTTTGTGCATTTGTCCGTGTGAGTGTTTGGGTACAAGAACGACATTAGAGCACTATAAACTATTGATAGGTAATGAAAGGTTTAACTAGATACGACTGAACGAATACAAGTGACCTGCTGAGTACATAATGAACTTGAACAGGAATATATTGCCCTCGTCTGTCACTGAGACTTGAGAGGACGGGAGAAAAAAACAACAACGTTAGTAATCCTCTGAGTACGATGCTATCCCCTTGAGTACGATGGTAACCCCTTGAGTACGATGGGGCCCTTTGATTACGATACTATCCTTTTGAGTACGATGAATTAACTACCCCTTAACCCTTCAATGTTAATGAGTAATTCACCTTAAATACAATGATATTACACTCAAAGGGGTTAAATCATAATACTCAAAAGGGTTAAATCATAGTACACAAAGGGGTTAAATCATGGTACACAAAGGGGTTAAATCATAATACTCAAAGGGGTTAAATCTTAATACTCAAAGGGGTTAAATCATAA
>CAUDMG010003935.1:1657500-1685000 GCA_958450375.1 Homarus gammarus
ATATATGACATTGAGAGAAAGAGACCCAGAGAGAGAGAGAGAGAGAGAGAAAGAAAGAAAAAATTAGAGAGGGAGGACGAGAGAAAAACACCTCCAGTGACGTCATGCTTAAAGGAGGGGGGGAGGGAGGAGGGAGCCGGGAGGACAGCGAGAGGAGGGAACACAAGGCCGGGAGGATATTATAATAGGCTGGTCTTTGTTACTGGTGATGGTAAACATAAGCTTCATGAGAGGTCTGTCTGTCTGTCTGCGTGTCTGTATATCTGTCTGTCTGTCTGTCTGTCTGTCTTTCTCGGGGTGCCTCTTCCTACTCCTCCTCCTCCTCCTCTTATACTCTTACCCCTCTCTCTCTCTCTCTCTCTCTCTCTCTCTCTCTCTCTCTAATCTTAATTCGCGCTGTTTTATGTGAAGGTGTCAAGTGAGTGTTTTGTTCACCTACTGAAGTATTTGGCGTTTAGCGTGAAGCTGTTTCAAGGTGTGAAGTTAACTAGCAGTAGACTTCAACAATTTTTTTCTTTTTTCATTTAACTCTAAAAGATGATAATTATTTTTTTTTTTAATTTACCTTTTTATTATTATTCACTTTATTATTTATTTTGTTATTATTGAATGTAGAGAGAATAAATATAATTACACGACCGAGGGATTTCTGTATGTTGAATGTTTATGATGAATGTTGTATGTTGTGTTTTGTGTTGAGAGGGAATGTTTATAAAGGTATTAATGGTTTGTTTATGCTCTGTTAGGTATCGTCTTTTGGTTAATTAACTTGATTACAGGTAGAGTCTTATAAGGTAAAAGGTACTTATGATCCGTAATGATTTGGTTTGGTTTGCTTCTTACTTTCACCTTCCACTGATAATTAACCATTGTATTTACCTGTTATTAATTTCCACCACTACCCTCCATCGCTACTCTCCACCACTACTCTCCACCACTACCCTCCACCACTACCCTCCAACACTATTCTCCACCACTACCCTCCACCTCTACCCTCCACCACTACCTCCACCACTACCCTCCACCTCTACCCTCCACCACTACCTTCCACCACTACCCTCCACCAGTACCCTCCAACATTACTCTCAGTAAACATCACCAGTACACTGCCCCCAGCAACCAACAGCGTCTAGCCGGGACCACTACAGGCTATCTGTTGTCCCCTATTGAAGCAGGGTGTCCATTATGCGTTGTGTATTCCAATCCTCTTCCCTTGTGCTTCAATCCCAAGTTGTGTGGCCGCTTAATGCCCCAGAGAGGTTTGGATTCGTCCCCATATTGTCCGCGCGATGCTTTTTTGTTATGCACATTTACCCGCGCTTATTGAAAAGGCGCGGCTGCGGTCAACACTATGATAATGAAATGGAACGACATATACGAACTCGTGGAAGCTTAGAGGCGAGGGAAGCTCTGAATATTTTCTGTTGTTGGTGTTTCTGTGTGTGTGTGTGTGTGTGTGTGTGTGTGCCAGAGCGCTGGGGAGAAACGCCGTTAGAGGTGAACATCAGCCAGCGTTCACAAAGATTTCGAGTTTTGATTTTGATCTCTGATTCAAAACGAACTTATCTAGTTATTGTACAGTCTCAGTGTAATTCTAACGCCATATTGGATGTTATCTCTTTGTTCTAACTTATATTAGCTATCAAAGGGGCATTCTTGAGTGGACTAGTAAAACGTGCGGGTGTTTTAAGAATACATAACCTAGCATTACAAACACTACGAGCGACCATTACCATTAGTTTGTGGTCAGTGTGGCATCCCTCAACATATGGCATCAAGCCCAGACCAGAGTCGACGCTCCTACACAAACAATGTACAAGCGAACATGTAAATCAGGAGATATGTAAATTTAATCAATGATCCTTAGGGTTTTTTAAGGTCAGGGTAAGAAGAATTGTGGAGAGCTTAAACTGTGTGTGTGTGTGTGCGAGAGAGAGAGAGAGAGAGAGAGAGAGAGAGAGAGAGAGATGTGAAATTCAAAAGTAAATATGTACTTGTGCGCTCATGCTTTGATCCGCGTAAGTGTGTGTGTGTGTATGTAAGTGCTGTTTTCTCTCTCTCTCTCTCTCTCTCTCTCTCTCTCTCTCTCTCTCTCTCTCTCTCTCTCTCTCTCAGTAGAAGGGAGAGAGGCACACCTTCCTATCAAGACAAACACCCTCTCACTTAACTCATGAAATCTGAATATGGTATAATGACAACTGCCTCCGCCCTCAGTGTGACCTCTCATTAATCCAGCCTCAACACCCAACACTCCCCTACACCCATTACACTTCCCTACAACTGTTCTGTCTTACTACCACACCCTCGACTCCACACCCTTACACCCACATCATCTACCCATGGACAAAACCAATCCTACACCGTCAATACTACATAATTCTCACCACATCATCAATGACGTCATCACCACATCAATGATACCACTCCCACCACCACCACCACTACCACTACATCAATGACGTCATCACCACATCAATGATACCACTCCCACCACCACCACCACTACCACTACATCAATGACGTCATCACCACATCAATGATACCACTCCCACCACCACCACCACCACTACCACATCATCAATGACCTCATCACCACATCAATGATACCACTCCCACCACCACCACCACCACTACCACATCATCAATGACCTCATCACCACATCAACAATATGCACAAAATTTTCAGCAGCAGACGAGCTTCAGTCCCGTGACATTTACATACCAAAAGAAACCCCAAGCAATCATTTGGTTGTCGCTCCTTCAGTATATAGATTTACAGGAATGTTCTACTGCTGACGGGGGTGAGGGAAGGCCAGACAGATTCCCCCCCCCCCCCCCCACCACCACCACCACCAGGAGCTGTATACTAGTCAGGGAATTCGAGGGATATGGAACGACTCGTCTTCTGTAGTATCCGTTTGTGTCTCTGGTAAATAGTAACATAAGAGTGAATATTTTTTTTTTCTATAATCTCCCCCAAAAAATATTATGTGATTTTCAACCATCAGTAAAGTTTATTGAGGGAAAATAGCTCGTTCTATATCTTTGGATGTGTCCGTTTGTAGCTGAGTCTTTGTAAATAATGAGAAATAATACGTAAATGATATACCATAACTATAACAACAAGTACATCTACAACCACGATGACATTCATAATAATAATTACAACCAAAACTACAAACATTACTACAACCACAACAATAACCACAACAAAAAATACAACTACTTCTACAACCACAACTACAACTATAACCATAACCACAAATACAACCACAACTACTACAAATATTTTCTGGAATAGGGTAAACGATCTCTCAGTCTGCCAGTGGAGACAAATCTAAGGAAATATTTCGCCAAATTTCAACACGGCACTACACGACACGGCACTACACGACACGGCACTACACGGCACTACACGACACGACACGACACGACACTACACGACACGACACGACACGACACGGCACTACACGACACGACACGACACGACACGACACGACACGGCACTACACGACACGACACGACACGACACGACACGACACTACACGACAAGACACGACACGACACGGCACTACACGACACGACACGACACGACACTACACGGCACTACACGACACGACACGACACGACACGACACGACACGACACGACACGACACGACACGACACGACACTACACGACACGACACGGGCACGGCACGACACGACACGACACGACACGACACGACATGACACGACACGACACGACACGACACGAGGCTAGTTCCAGCAGTTCAGAGCCTCATTCCAGCAGTTCAGAGATTCGTTCCAGTAGTTCAGAGACTCGTTCCAGTAGTTCAGAGACTCGTTCCCGCAGTTCAGAGACTCGTTCCAGTAGTTCAGAGACTCGTTCCAGTAGTTCAGAGACTCGTTCCAGTAGTTCAGAGACCCGTTCCAGTAGTTCAGAGACTCGTTCCAGTAGTTCAGAGACTCATTCCAGCAGTTCAGAATCTCAAGCGTGTGAAGATTTTAGAGCATCCCACCAAGCAGAGAATTCAACAAAAAAACTGTACAAATGTTATGACGTCTTTCTTTTACTAAGATAAGTAAGTTAATGATACTACCCACAACTTACAATGGTGTTGGTTTATAAAGATATTAACACGAGAGAGATAGGAAAAGGGAGAGAGAGAGAAAGAGAGAGAGAGAGAGATAGTATTACGAAACTGGACTACCCATCCTTGCCTGCTGCCATCCCTCTCCCCCTTCCCCTTCCCCTTCCCCCGTTCCCCTTCCCCTTCCCCTTCCCTCCTTCCCCTTCCCCCTTACTCGATCTCACTACTCAATGTTTCGAGTCTTAAAGTCATGGATTCAGTGTACGGTTCATAGTCTAAGGGTTCATGGGTATGTGTTCCGGAGTTCTGTTCGTATCTGGAGGATTAGATGAGGGAGGCGGGGCAGTGTATTCCTCCTGGAGGGTATACGAGGGAGTGGTGGTCTGTTGTGATGAGAGAGAGAGAGAGAGGGAGAGGGAGAGAGAGAGAGAGAGAGAGGCCTCTACGACAACTCAGACCAACCAGACGATACAATAATGTTGTCAATTACGGTGAACAAGGAGGCATTCTGGTCGAGGAACGCCGCTGTTTAGCTCACTAGACCCGGGTGAACGGCAAACCACAAAGCCTCACGTTCACTGCTCGACCCCGCTATGACTTCAACCTTCCTCCTTCCCTTGTAACTTGTGGTACCCGGAACACTGAAGGTAATCAAAGCTAATTAACAAAACTGACATGTCTTGCAGCAAAGGGAATCAGCCTTTGATGGTTGAACTTTGATTTTGAGAGACTTTGTGTGTGAGGAATTTGAGCTGTAAGGTAAGTCTATGTAGCAGAGACAAAGCCTTTCATGTACACAGCTGGCAGAGATACTAAAGTTTAGGCAGGCAACCGAAAACAACCAATCGGAGTTACTGAAGAGAAAGTAATGAGTTATGATTGGTTGCCGGACAAGGCGTAACAGGCGTGATGATTGCTTCGTTAATACGTGGACAGAAAATACGCTCTGTTATCAATACTCGTTACGTATCTAAGCCTTTGTCAGCGATAGTCTACCTCCAACCACAAAAGCGACCAAAACAATAAATGACCACAATATAAACAAACTTTACGACAAAACACATCTAAATCAACGTGTTTTTTTTTTGTTTTTTACCATATTTTATTTTAACATCAAGTCCATTTACGGCATTTATACATTTACCCAATATAGTTTATTTTATAGTATGCTAAAAAGAGATAGAGGGAAAGAGAGAGAGAGAGAGAGAAAAAAGCGAGAGATATAACACGACAAATATGGCCGTAGCAGAAATGATTCACCCGACCACACAAGCCCACCCCTTTGAGTCCTCGTTAGGGCGAGTCGATAGATTACGTAGTTTGATTATGCTAATTGGTGACTGCCAATAGTTGTCGGAGGTAGACTGCTGAGGTGCACGGATAAAAAGATTTAATTGAATTTGTCATCTACAAATGGTCTTGGTGGACGATAAGAGGTTGGGGGGTAGGGAGGGTGGAGGTTGGGGATGGTTGGATGGTCAGGGTGGGGGTGGGGGCAGGGTGGGGGACGGGTAGTGGCCGGGTGGAGGATAGGTGGCCAGGTTGGGGGCGGGGTGGCCATGTTGGGGGCTGGTGGCCATGTTGGGGAGGTAGTGGCCAGATTAGGGACGAGATGGCCGGATTGGGGACTGGTAGGGCCGGGTAGAGGACTAGGATGTCAAGGTAGAAGTTGGGGTAGCCGGAAGAAGGACGTGGTGGCCGGGTATAGAACGAATAGGGCCGGGTGGAGGAGGGGCAGGGCCGGGTGGAGGACGATGGCCGGGTCTTGAAGGAAAGGATAATGTGTGGGGTCCTTGTGGTCCTCTTTATGGTTCTGGACGGCGCATTAATAATATTCAGGATAGACGAGGTTTAATATCCTTTGATTAAGGCTGTGTGTGTGTGTGTGTGTGTGTGTGTGTGTGACTGCCTACTTGTTTATACGTATGTCGGTTTGTAGTTTGGCGTCTGTATGTGGTTGTTTGCTTATTTGTTTCTTTGTTTGTGACTTCAAATGTATTTATGTGTTTGTAAAAGTAGACAGAGAGTAAAAGTCAGGGAAAGTAGTCAGTGGTAGAGACAGTGAAAGCAATAATTAGGAAAAAGCAGTCGTTGAAAATTCTCTAAAAATCCGTGAAAGTAAGTCAATGAAAACAACTAGTGAAAGCAACTCAATGAAAGCAAGTCAATAAAAACATCCAATAAACACAGCCCACAAAAGCAGTCGATGAAAGTAAACTACCACATCACCCGAACACGAAACTTGGTAAAGAAGTGTGATTCATTACAGCAAAAAGCTCCAAGTGCCTGAATTCCCGTCTTGCTGCCAAGTCCCGGCGGGGTGACTTCTCGTGGCACGCATGAAGTACTCCTGTGTGCAGTCCCCGAGGCTGAGCCAGGGGGGTAGGGAGGGTAGTAATGCAGACGGACCCTGATCAATAAGAAGGTTTATTTTACCTGACAACACCTGTGCTTTTGTTGCCGGATGACACCTGTGGTTAAGGTAAATGACACACGTGGGGAAAGCTTTCATTTTACCCGACAACACCTGTGCTTTTGTTTCCTATTCCAGTGGTTAAAACAAGCATCGTTTTTGTTCGTTGTCACTCAGGTAATAAGAACGTTTATTGTCCTGTGTATTTGACTCAGGTAATTCAAGAAAGATTTATCTCATTAAGCAATACCTGAGCTATGTTAATGACGTCAGTATAGGCTTCAGGGTCAATATATAATGAAAACATTAGCTATAAGAATCATTCGAGTATCAGACGAGAATTGATTATACAACATTTGATTTGCAGAAAGGTAATATTGACGTAAGATTTATGATGTATATATATGTGTGTTTATACAGCGTAATACATCAACAGAAAAGTATACCACACATTCCTTCAGGTCTCTGTAAAGTCTCTAACATCAATTCCAAAACCACATCTTCGACCACAACGTAAAGTATAACATAATGGAAATAAACGACCAATACAAGAATATTAACTTCAAATCTCCCCCCAAAAAATTTAATCAATCCCATTTCCAAAGATTTACTTCGAGTTATGTTTCAAACTTAACAAATTCCACAGATAATTTTAACCAACTAAGGAGACGATGACAGTTATACGTATAATTAGTTGAGTAAATAAGTTGTGTGTGTAGTATTGATGAAATTAATTAGACGCCTTTTAGTTTAAGAGGAAATGTTCTGTTTTCTGTGTGGTACGGATCCTACCAGGTGACGCTAGAACGCATATTGTGTTTACATGTTGGTCAGGTCCTCCCCCGCCTTGTGTTGTTCAGAGGGAGTTAAGGTGACCATACGTGTCCTATGTCTAGTTGAGTTACATTTATAATTTAAAATATGCCTTCAAGATATTCTATGTCTTACGTAAATGATAAAGATGACTTAGAGGTTTAGTGGGCTACATAGTCTCCTACAAATAGCTAAAGAAAATCATGTCTGGCTGTAGCTCATCAGTTCCCTCCTTGTGAGAGCAGAGGGTGAATGACTGCCTCGTGTTGATGCCATTTGATATCATTAATATTACTTTTGACAGATTTATATTGTGGTTGTTGAGTGCTTGTTCAGTCGTCTCTTACTAAATGTTTACGTGATGTTAAACTTGTAGATAAATGATAGAGCACATCAGCAAAAAATTCTCTATATTCTACAGTTTCTTATAGATTTCCAAGGACAGACTATTGAATATTCAGTCATAAAAATTTTGGCTGTAATATAGTTAAAAAAAAAATATCGAAATATATCATAAAAATAATTAGGATATTGACCCTCACATGCAGCTCAATGTTGACCTCATAACGTGTCCAAAGGTTGAATAATTTCCAGGTAATTAATAAATAACATAACTTATGGTCTTGCAGCGTCAAACAAGTTAGGGTGGGGATGTTTTTAGTGTTACCCCCCAATAAAACATTGTACCCTAACATTGTACCCTAACATTGTACCTTAACATTGTACCTTAACATCCTTCCTCCTCCATAACGACACAGTGTAACATCCAGAGTGTTTTTGTGTGACCTTTAATAACTTAGTGGAATAAATTGACTTATATTAAGGAGTAACAGGAACATCGTACAGGAACTACCAGGTATTTCTTCTTTATTTAATTTGCTCTTATCGTCTGGCAGGTATAAATAGAATGATCAGAAGGAGAAATTATTGAAAGCAGAGTAAGCAGCGAGACACGGGCTACCTGACATATTGCACAGGTGAGTTATCAGCTGACCTAGCGGTTCTGTTGACAGGTACCCCATCGGGTTATATACACGTATTGATACATATTGACTGCTTTACGACTACATATGTAATTACAGGTGTGTACATATATTTTGGAGATAAAGGTGTAATTGCTGAGTAATATCTGAGGAATCTAAACTTTTAATTTTGTTATGGTGTTATTTCTATTTTTCAAACCAATCATTTTAGAGATTAGTGAAAGCGGAGATTATAATATGTTACAGTAGTTGGGATATAGTTTGAGTGTTTGTGATAAGTATCAGAGTAAATTAAAGCTGTCTTGAACATTGACGTCTTAATAGCAACTCTCTCGTTATACAGGTGTTTTAATGGAGAAAAACACACACACACACACACACACACACACACACACACACACACCCACACACACATATATATGTATATCAACACTCCAACAGAACAGTAAGAATAATTTAATATCCTGAAAGAAATTTTACCAACTGGTGTTTAAAAATCTCGCGTTTCTAATCCACTTCCAAGGAAACTTAAACGATAAATACTTGATATAAATTACAACATTTCCACCTTGAGTAAATGCTATCAAAAAATAAACACACCGTAAGCGGATTTATCCTTGTAAATTATCAATACCGTAAATATGACGTTCTAGATTAATACGTGCTATATGTATTTTCAGGTGATAACTTTAAGGTAATTGATAAAAACATGTATTTGGTTGATATACATATGCGTGTCAGTATGTCGTATAAGTCAGTCTCACGTATCGTATTATTCCTCGTATGAAATATATTTATTGTTGATGTATGTTTTTTTAGTGTGTGTGTGTGTGTGTGTGTGTGTGTGTGTGTGTGTGTCTCCAGAAGTAGGTTATACTGTAGTGCTGAAAGAGATTGGAGTTAATATCTATCAATAAAAGATTAATTTATGAGAGGTAAAAATATTTATAATGATAGTAATAATACTCAGGTATGATAATAACAGTGGCAGGTGTATTAACTATATTAACAACAATTAGTTATAACAAGTGTGAATATAATAACATCAATTATAACAATAATGAGATTTTTTAATACACCTTTACGGTATTTTGTTTACTGGTTCACACTTCGATTATCAACAGGTATGACAAGTTTGTTTACCTCTGTGTTTACCTGAGTAGACGTGACCACCAAACAGTGACATTGTTTGCATCAGAGGAAATAGTGTTGTTTGTACTACAGGAAGTGGCGTTTGTACCATTTGTAGTATGTGGAATGGTATTGTTTGTAACCATAGGAAGTGACATTGTTTACACCATAGAAAATACTGTTGTTTGCACTACGGGAAGTGGTCTGTGTCTGCCGCTGAGAAGTAAATAAAGAATTTCAACCTCTTTAATTTTTATCAACAAATATGATACGGCTTCTGCCTCATTTGTAACATTATTTAATTCCCTCAACCTAACCTAACCTCCCCTACACCTAACCTCCCCCACACCTAACCTCCCCTACACCTAACCTCCCCTACACCTAACCTCCCCTACACCTAACCTCCCCTACACCTAACCTCCCCCACACCTAACCTCCCCTACACCTAACCTCCCCTACACCTAACCTCCCCTACACCTAACCTCCCCTACACCTAACCTCCCCCACACCTAACCTCCCCTACACCTAACCTCCCCCACACCTAACCTCCCCTACACCTAACCTCCCCTACACCTAACCTCCCCTACACCTAACCTCCCCCACACCTAACCTCCCCTACACCTAACCTCCCCCACACCTAACCTCCCCTACACCTAACCTCCCCTACACCTAACCTCCCCTACACCTAACCTCCCCTACACCTAACCTCCCCCACACCTAACCTCCCCTACACCTAACCTCCCCCACACCTAACCTCCCCTACACCTAACCTCCCCTACACCTAACCTCCCCCACACCTAACCTCCCCTACACCTAACCTCCCCTACACCTAACCTCCCCTACACCTAACCTCCCCTAATAACTCCTTAGATATTGTGTGTGTGTGTGTGTGTGTGTAGTAAGGTGTGTTACATGCGTAGGTTATGGTGTGTGCGTGTGTGTTGCGTGACCGTAAACACTAATACGCTGTGTGTGTGTGTGTGTGTGTGTGTGTGTCTGGCTGTGTCTGTATATGTTTGTGTGTCTGTCTGTCTGTCTCTTTGTGTATATGTGTGTGTTTGTGTATGGACATTTTTGCATGTTTGTGTGTGTGTGTGGATGTTGGTCCGTGAGTGTATGCCTCTATATGTGTATTCGTGTATGTATGTGTGTATTCGTGTATGTATGTGTGTAAGTTATACATAGATAGATATAGTTATTTATCTCTATAGTCTATACACGTTATTAAACATACAGAGTCATACACAGGTAATACACTCATTGATCTTCTCCAGTATATCAACCATTGGTGTATGTATAACCCTCTCCTCCCCCCACTCTCCCTCACCACCCCCCCTCCCTCCTTCCCTCTCTCCCTCACCATCCCTCCCTCTCTCCCTCCCTCTCTCCCTCCCTCCCTCCTCTCGTCTCTGGACATCAACAAAACAGACGCCCCAAACCCCAATGATTTACCGACCAACAGTACTTCTCACATTAACTGATCTAATCCACCCAATGATTTCTCCCCGCCCACCCTCCCACCCTCCCCTCAGCGCCCACCCTCCCACCACCCTCTTATCCCCACAAATCCTCCCACATTGCCCCCACAAGAAGATCTAATGCCCCTGAGTGAGGTTGTTTCTGTCACCTGCCGGACTTAATCCTGTTTCCCCTGGCATGTGCTGTCACCCGGGCTCTCAGCTGATCTGATGGGAGCGGATTAGAGCAATTCTTTATCATTTTCTCACTCTCCTCTTCACTCTTTGGGGGGTGTATTTGAATGTGTTTCCCTGTATTGTTGAAATATTATCGTTGGTTGTTATTATTTGGTGGAGTTAATGAGGGTGTAGGGCAGAGAGATAGAGTGATGGGGGTGTTTAACTAAGAGTATTTCATTATGCTAGGTGAACTTCCCTCAGCCGCCGCTAGATGGCAGTGTCGTCCAAGGCCTCACGCCGCGCCACTCTCACCCACCACCGGCAAATGCCACACACCGCTTGAAGGTTCCTCTTTATTGATTTATTCTCAGTTTATAACAGCACTTACATACTAACTGAGCATTGCAAGTGTTAATATAAGTTATTATAGATCTTTTTGGACTGTTAAATTAGGATGGTATAGTGAAGTGTCATGAAGAGCATCATTATTATCGGAAAATCCTCGACGTTTCATCTGATCTCATGGAGCAGGGAAGGGGCGGGACTATGATATGTAACGAGCGAGATGATTGGCTATTACGACAAGTGACATCATCTGAATTTCAATATCTCTTTTCAATGTGATTTTTCTCTGACATGCCATTTTTACATTAGGGTATTGGCGCGGCATGAGCAGATTGTTAGAAAGCGGCCTGATACACGCGAGCAAGCATTCATGTGCAGTCTGTCAGAAAGTAGGCTGTCGACACACCCTTGGGCGACCACTTAGGCTTGGGAGTCGCGTGCTCCAGCCCCGCCGTCTCCTGCCCCACTGGACGCTCCCTTCCTCCACCCCGCTGACCACCTTCATCATCTCCCAGTGACCGCTCAGGATTATTGTGCGCCACTCACGTTGAAGGATATATTTGAAGTCAAGAGCGAGTAAGTC
The DNA here is from genome assembly GCA_958450375.1 of Homarus gammarus. NCBI lineage: Eukaryota > Metazoa > Arthropoda > Malacostraca > Decapoda > Nephropidae > Homarus > Homarus gammarus. The sequence goes on from CAUDMG010003935.1 coordinate 1,669,498, forward strand.
ACAAGGACAGAAGAGGAAATAAGGAGGTCGTGAAGGCGTGAATCCTGACCCGCGACTGACCCGGGTTTGAGAAGTAACGACTGACCGCCAGTTTTGTGACTCTTGACCACCCACGTGTCTTGTGCTTCGCTACTGTCAGCAACCTTAAAGAAAACGGAGTGTTTCAGTGACCGCGGCGAGCGAAAAACTGAACGTTCTCCATCATCCCGGTGTGAGTGAAACTATGGTGTTCTAACTCTCGGTAAACAAGACCTCAATAGGTTGTGTTCTGGATTCAACACCGAGAACTCGCCATCTTCATCGATCTTAACCTCCTCGACCTGTGAAACCTAAGCCCTCAGAGACACTCCACGTCACCGACACCCGTCTCCACACACGACCGCAATGTTCAACCTCTCTGAGCTCGGCTCCTTAGAGACGCCCTCAGCGGCGTCTCCGGCGACGTCCCTCACGCCCACGTCGGCCTCCAGCACCCCCACAACTACCTCCAAGACGGAAGACCACGTGAAGCGGCCCATGAACGCCTTTATGGTGTGGTCGAGGATCCAGAGGAGGAAGATAGCTCTGGAGAACCCCAAGATGCACAACTCGGAGATCTCCAAGCGTCTGGGAGCTGAGTGGAAGTTGCTGTCAGATTCCGAGAAGAGGCCCTTCATTGACGAGGCCAAGAGACTCAGGTAAGAGCCCTTCACTCTTCTTATTTATATCTGAAGCTGGTGATCACGCAGCCAAGGTTGACTTATCGAGGTATGGGTAAACATTGTGAATCTACATAATGTTAATTATTTTTATCAGCATTCTCCCAGGGAAGTTTTCTCGGGCAATTTACTTTGATAAATTTGTGTACAATATGAAATAAAGTAAAATTATTTATTATGTTATAATCTGTTAAGTTTAAGTTTCCTCAAACGGCGCTCGTTGGGTGCGTCAACACAAGCTGTTATTTAAGCGATCTCAGAAGTAAAGTGTAAATCAATAAGACCCGCTGCTGAAGATATCAGTTCCAAGTGTTATCCTGAGGTGTGGCATCATAGGTGCAGCCACCGGGGGAAATACTTGTACTCCTCAACACATTATATCCCTCCCTTCCTTTACGTCTCTCAAAGGTTCACTGAGTAACTTAGATAGAATCCATTCAGACGTGAAATCTAATAAAGTTCATTTTCCGTTTCATCTTTTTCAATTTCTAGTCCAATTATAATTCGGAGACGTTTTCCAGGATAGAGATGTTATCGGGTGAGGCCAAGTATGGTGGATTTATGGGTTCATTAGTCTGGCCATATACTTTGAAGAGTGTCAGCTGTGTTGGCGCCGCTAAGCTGGTGAATTAAATTGATAATTTGAGACGTATTAGGATTTTTTGAGTCTCTCCCAGGTAATAATTAACTTTGGCCGTACAGGTAAATTCCCCGTAGGTGTTGTGTGATATTTGATCCCCGTAGTAAGCCGTAGTTAATCCTTGACTGAGAGGCCGACTACCTAATCCTTGACTGAGGGAGTGAATACCTAATCCTTGACTGAGGGACCGAATACCTAATCCTTGACTGAGGGACCGAATACTTAATCCCTTACTGAGGGATCGCCTACCTAATCCTTGACTGAGGGACCGATTACCTAATCCTTGACTGAGGGACCGAATACCTAATCCTTGACTGATGGTACCGACAACATTACATTCCCTTCACAAAACAAAAGAATATCGCTGGTTAGTATAAGACCCAGTGAGTACTTCATTTGTTTTTCCCATAAGCCATTTCGCTTATTGTTCTTCCTTTGTTCTCTAGATAATTATGATGAGTTCGAACAATATTAAGAGAAGGAGAGAGAGTTTCATGTACTATTTGGTACTGGATTATAACTAGCAGGCTACTAGTGGCTAGCTGTAGGGTCTAGTTAATTGATCAGCCAAATAAGAGTGAAGTTAACTGTCATCCGCTCGAGGCGACATTAGGAAGAAAACAAAATTACATTCATACTGTAGAACGGTGTGTGTGTGTGTGTGCATTCGAGTGGACACGCTGTTGAGGATTTCTGGCTGAATGACCCGGGTTTGATCCAAGATAAATTGCTCACAGTTTATTACCGGGTCGTGTTAACCTGCGTGTTGCTGTGGTGCTGTGTCAGTCACGGCGACGACGACTTGTGGTGCTGTGTCAGTCACGGCGACGACGATTTGTGGTGCTGTGTCAGTCACGTCGACGACTTGTGAGGCTGTGTCAGCCACGGCGACGACTTGTGGTGCTGTGTCAGTCACGGCGACGACTTGTGAGGCTGTGTCAGCCACGGCGACGACTTGTGGCGCTGTGTCAGTCACGGCGACGACTTGTGAGGCTGTGTCAGCCACGGCGACGACTTGTGGTGCTGTGTCAGTCACGGCGACGACTTGTGGTGCTGTGTCAGTCACGGCGACGACGACTTGTGGTGCTGAGTCAGTCACGGCGACGACGACTTGTGGTGCTGTGTCAGTCACGGCGACGACGACTTGTGGTACTGTGTCAGTCACGGTGGCGAGGACTTGTGGTGCTCTGTCATTCACGGCGACGACGACTTGTGAGGCTGTGTCAGTCACGGCGACGACATGTGAGGCTGTGTCAGTCACGGCGACGACGACTTGTGGTGCTGTGTCAGTCACGGCGACGACTTGTGAGGCTGTGTCAGTCACGGCGACGACTTGTGAGGCTGTGTCAGCCACAGCGACGACGACTTGTGAGGCTGAGTCAGTCACGGCGACGACGACTTGTGGTGCTGTGTCAGTCACGGCGACGACTTGTGGTGCTGTGTCAGTCACGGCGACGACGACTTGTGGTGCTGTGTCAGTCACGGCGACGACTTGTGAGGCTGAGTCAGTCACGGCGACGACGACTTGTGGTGCTGTGTCAGTCACGGCGACGACTTGTGAGGCTGTGTCAGTCACGGCGACGACTTGTGAGGCTGTGTCAGTCACGGCGACGACTTGTGAGGCTGGGTCAGTCACGGCGACGACGACTTGTGAGTCTGTGTCAGTCACGGCGACGACTTGTGAGGCTGGGTCAGTCACGGCGACGACTTGTGAGGCTGTGTCAGTCACGGCGACGACTTGTGAGGCTGTGTCAGTCACGACGACGACTTGTGAGGCTGTGTCAGTCACGGCGACGACTTGTGAGGCTGTGTCAGTCACGGCGACGACTTGTGAGGCTGTGTCAGTCACGGCGACGACTTGTGGTGCTGTGTCAGTCACGGCGACGACTTGTGAGGCTGTGTCAGTCACGGCGACGACTTGTGAGGCTGTGTCAGTCACGGCGACGACTTGTGAGGCTGTGTCAGTCACGACGACGACTTGTGTTATCTATTAGATCAACACCCCCCAAGGGATTAAATTCCTCGTTCTCAAAGGGGTTACATTATCGTTCTCAAAGGGGTTACATTATCGTTCTCAAAGGGGTTATATTATCGTTCTCAAAGGGTTACATTATCGTTCTCAAAGGGGTTATATTATCGTTCTCAAAGGGTTACATTATCGTTCTCAAAGGGGTTACATTATCGTTCTCAAGGGGTTACATTGTCGTTCTCAAAGGGTTATATTATCGTTCTCAAAGGGGTTGTATTATCGTTCTCAAAGGGTTACATTATCGTTCTCAAATGGGTTACATTATCGTTCTCAAAGGGGTTACATTATCGTTCTCAAGGGTTACATTATCGTTCTCAAGGGGTTACATTATCGTTCTCAAGGGGTTACATTATCGTTCTCAAGGGGTTACATTATCGTTCTCAAGGGTTACATTATCGTTCTCAAGGGGTTACATTATCGTTCTCAAGGGTTACATTATCGTTCTCAAGGGTTACATTATCGTTCTCAAGAGGTTACATTACCGTTCTCAAAAAACTCATTACGTCCACCATCTTTACTACCAACCATCATCACAATCATCTACTGTAGTTAACCACCAACACTCCCACCATCATCACAACTACAACTACCATCACCACTAAAAGTCACCCCCTGCCACACCCATCACCACTACAACAACTTCCATCACCACCACAGTCACCACCATCACCACTACCACCACTACCATAACTACCATCACATCACCACTACCGTCACAACTACCACCACCATCACCACAATTACCACCACAGTCACCACCACTAACATCTAGTATATGCTAACACTGCGGCATTGTTCGCTAGCACTGTTTGCTGACCTTCTCTTCCCTGGTACGTGATTCTCTAAAACTATGATCTAATGTTGTTCCCTGATGCTGTTCCCTGATGCTGTTCCCTAATGCTGTTTCCTAATGCCATTCGGTAGTACTGTTCGCTGACAATGTTCTCTGGCAAAATTCACCGATGCATTATATAAGAACATAAGAATGAAGGAAACTGCAGCGGGCCTTTTGCCTCCATACTGGGCATGTCCCATTTACACCCAGCCCCTATCGCTCATATATCCATCCAACCTATGTTTGAAGCTATCCAGCGTATTCGAGTTAATGATGATGTTTGGTAACTTGTTCCATTCATCCTCTACTCTATTTCCAAACCAATGTTTACCTATTTCGCGCCTAAATCGAAATTGTCTAATTTAAAACCATTGCTACGAGCTCGCTCCTGGTTGGATAGTTTGAGTACCTTTGTTATATCACCTTTGTTTAGCCCTGACTTCCATTTATACACCTCTATCATATCGCCCCTCACTCTACGTCTCTCGAGGGAGTGCAAATTAAGATGATTTAACCTGTCTCTGTACTCAAGGTTCCTCATGCCCAGGATTAGTCTTGTCATTCTCCTCTGAATTCTTTCTAGGAATTTTATATCCATTTTGTAGTACGGTGTCCAGAACTGAACTGTGTAATCCAAGTGACGTCTCACAAGCGCAAGATATATTCTCTGTTATTGTTTGCTGTGCTCATAGATACTCACAGTCAATGTAATGTGTACAGGCGAATCACTCAGCCTCATTCAACGCTGTAACTGACACCCCCACCCCACCCCCACCCCTCCCGCCCTTATACGCGATACCAGTCATTAGCCACCTGCCATACCTGTTAATGACGTCACCAGCCTCATTAAACAGCCTCGTTTGACTTCGTTACCAGTAATTAGTCATGCAGAGATCATCTTTTCACAACTCCTCCTCCTCCCCTTTCTCCTTCTCCTCCGTCTCCCCCTCCTCCTCCTCCTCCTCCTCCTCCTCCTCCCCTTTCTCCTTCTCCTCCGTCTCCCCCTCCTCTTCTTCCTCCTCATCCTCCTTCTCCTCCTCTCGAATCAAGGGGCTCAATTATCTACTCGTGGAACTCAATAGTCTACTCACTGAGCTCAGCTGTCGATTTGTGGCACTGTACATTTAATCCTAGGTCACCCTTTTTGGCACTCTTTTGGCACTCCCTGGCACTCACTATTACAACCTTGGTGCCATGTGATTTTTCCACCCGAACTACAGAGGCACCCTGTATGACGCCATGGCCCTTAGCTTATAGGGCCTTTGACAACACAGGTCTTCCAGCCTACCTCCCCCTTTGACAACACAGGTCCTCCAGCCTACCTCCCCCTTTGACAACACAGGTCTTCCAGTCTACCCTCCCCCTTTGACAACACAGGTCCTCCAGCCTACCTCCCCCTTTGACAACACAGGTCTTCCAGTCTACCCTCCCCCTTTGACAACACAGGTCCTCCAGCCTACCTCCCCCCTTTGACAACACAGGTCCTCCAGCCTACCTCCCCCTTTGACAACACAGGTCCTCCAGCCTACCTCCCCCTTTGACAACACAGGTCTTCCAGTCTACCTCCCCCTTGACACCCTTTGGCCGATCTCTTATTAACACAGTAAAATATACACAATACACTCACCTCATGTAGACCAGGAGCCTCAATGTAAAGCCGCACGTACACACACACACACACACACACACACACACACACACACACACACACACACACACACACACACACACACATATATAATGCTTAGTATTGTAGTATCTGTATTACGATGCACAGATTTCTATGCAGCTCCCACTAATACCCAGTGATTAATTTAGAGTTGTTGTGAAAGAATTATACGAGAGACAATAGCAGAGTTTTACAGATTTGCTGTGGCCCTGACTCAGCACACCCAAGGGGATAATGGCTATATTGTCTTACATATATATTTAATTGTGTTTATATTAATGTGTGTACAGAGAGAGAGAGAGAGAGAGAGAGAGAGAGAGAGAGAGAGAGAGAGAGAGAAAAATGGAAGTTGTAGGTCACCATTATTTTATATACGGTAATTGTAATATCCGTCTAAGAGGTGATAGTCATTGTTAGTGGTGACAGGTGAGGTAACAAGGTCCCTAAGCACCACCACCACCATCACCTGTTATTTCTACCACCACTACCACTATCACCAGCCACAACCACCATCACAACAACCACCACCAACCACCACCAACCACCACTATGGTTATCGGAAGTCAGTCAGTGTTGGTTGCGACTCATTTCCTGTCCTCAACATCCTCTGGCCATGCACGCTGTTACGCACATGTGTACACCTCTACGCTATCATGACCATGGACACGCTCACACATACATACATACATACAACTCTTTTGGGTCTTGAATATACGCACATGTACACCTCTATCCTCTCACGAAAGACGTACATGCACAAAACTCATAAATGCTCTCATAACCACAACCACTATCCAACCGTCTACCACCATCACAACCACTATCATTACCAACCACCACCACTACCACTACTATCCACCACAACCATTACTATCCAAAGTAACTACCACTACTGCAACCACCATTATTACCAACAATAACTATTACCACTACTATTACCACTACTACTACCACTACTACTACTACTACTACTACTACTACTACCTCGATATGTGTTCCATTGAATTATAAACGGATCTATATAAATCACACACACACACACACACACTCACGCATACACCCATAACATTAAATCTCGACTCATTCACAGATTTACTTTGAGAACCATTCATTCAACATTACCTTACCTGACCAAACATTCAACATCGCCCTATTCCACATTTTTTCTTGTCTCGTGTGATGATAAAATGTTGTAATGGTGACATAATACAATAATACAGCGATATAGAAAATACAACGATACAGTGATACAATAGGGGGGAAATGCAGTAAATCAACCCTGCAATAATACAATGCTATAATGATATACTTAACACAATGTCACAGTCATACAACGAGTACAGAATACAAGGCTACAAAACAGCTGTAATGGTGTAGTACCTGTATTTATATCAATGATTAAATATCATACAGATTTACTTACAAGCACACTCACTTTTTTTGTAAGTTAAGAAAAGTTGACTTAAGTACACAGTATCAGTCATAATTAATAAGTAATGAAAATCCTTAAAAAAAATCGGCTGAAAATCTGAGAATACCAAGGATTATATAGTGACACATTGAGATTTTGTGTTTGTTTGAGTGTGAAAAATTATAGCATAAAGGATTATAGGTAGGTGTGTGTGTGTGTGTGTGTGTGTGTGTGTGTGTGTGTGTGTGTTGCTCCCTTATAAACTCTCACCCTCTCCCCTATAAAACATTTCACTACAGTCGATACTAATAAATTTCTTCCCGATTTAAATTCTTTAAAAATTTAGCTCCATCATTAATTTCATACATTATGCAGTAAAAAAAAAAAATATTATATGCGATTTTTATTTTATTTTTTACACCGATAACGTAAGCTGTTATATCCCACTTACACTGTAGTTATATCCCACTTAAGATACATCTCTTGTAGGAGTCGTAACTACCACTACCCAAGACCCGAACTCCCAAAGGATCTTACGTTATGTTCCTCCTCATCTCCCTAGAGGACCTGAGGACGTATTTACCTGTGGAGGAACATTATTTGAACACCAGTTTCGTTCATCATTTTCGGAGCTTTAGTGAATCGGTTATACTCGGTCTCACATCACCATGGAGGGTATAAAATCTTACGAGATGAGGCGCTATAGATGTCAGTCAGTCAGTCAGTCAGTCCCTGCCAAAAATAACAGCTAGGGAGGGACCTGGTTGAGTACAGGAGTCGTGAAGGACGAAGAGACGAGGCGTAAAACTAACTCAGACGCGGAGAGCTAACTGAGCGTACTGTACTTGACGAGGTGACGCAACCAGATGTTAGTATAAAGAAAACGTAGTGTATTGGAGACGTTCCACATAGAAAATGGAATGCAACTGAAATATTTATGACACAAATTGAAATGTGCTTGATTTGTGTATGTATGTATAGAATGTATATATGCTTAGTCGTGTTTGTGAAATATTGTATTCATTAACGTATGTGTAACTGTTAGAATATATTTATGTGTACGTTTGATATCTGTGTCTGTATAGGGATATGTGTCTGTTGATGTATGCACATGTGTACACGCATGGATGTGTGGTGGGGATATATCTACGTGAGATTTTCTATATATGTTCATATGAAGGTTGCATGTATGTGCGTGTATGTACATGTATGACAAGCGTGTATGTCTAGTTGTGTATGTGGGTGGGTGAGGGCGGGTCGGGGCGGGGTGGCGGGACAATGGCCACACGAGGGTGTTAGCTAGTGACCTCAACGCGCCCGACAATGGTGGCTTTGTTTACCGCCTGTGTTGTCCGCGGGGGTGGAACGCCTCCCCTCCGCCCTACTGTCCACCACGGCATGTTGGGGGGTCTGTCTCCACCCTCTTGTCCACCACGGCATGTTGGGACCTTCCTGTTGTCCACCACGGCATGTTGGGGGGTCTGTCTCCACCCTCTTGTCCACCACGGCATGTTGGGACCTTCCTGTTGTCCACCACGGCATGTTGGGACCTTCCTGTTGTCCACCACGTCATGTTGGGACCTTCCTGTTGTCCGCCACGACATGTTGGGGCCTTCCCTCCACCCCTCCTTCATGCAGTCTATAAAAATTTCTTGAAAACTTGTTGTAAGAAGTATAAAAACTTTGAGAAAACTATTATAGAATAAACAAGAGAAGTATTAGCTGGATATCGTAGTTTATTTAATTTGTTTATATCCTCTCTACCCATACCCTTATCCAGCCTCGTGTTGATACCCCACCCTCACCACTCTTCCACTCTTTATATCAAGGTGGATGTCTGACCGCTTAATGAGTTATGGTACGTAAGGAAGCCATATCTATACTACTAAATAACTAATTAATTATTTGACGTATTATTTGACATTTGAACGAGTTTTATGGGTTTGTTAATGCCGCCACGATACCTTTTTTTAGAAAACTTTTTGTGTATAAAGATAAACGTTTACACTGTTTCTTAAAATCATTCTTGCGTCTAATTTGAACCTCTGAACATGTAAGGTGTATTCAGCTGTGTTCATGTGTGTTCAAGGGTGTTCAGGTGTGTTCACGTGTGTTTAAGGTGTATTCAGCTGTGTTCATGTGTGTTCTAGTGTGTTCAGGTGTGTTCACGTGTGTTCTAGGGTTCAGAGTTAATAACACTGATTGGTAAGTCTATATACAAACAATAAACAACTATATATACCTGTACACAGCTCCCTAAAGTCATATCGTAGTCACATTTGAACACCTGATGTGAACCCTTAAATGTAAACACGGTATTTATGAGTCATTGTCTGTATATATACCTTTGAGTTCATTCATTCCTTTGATCCAGTTCACAGTTACCTTCGTTGATTTTATGTTGGGGTTGGTCGTAAGAATTGTGGTGTAGTGAAAGCCGTATATTTAGTGACATCTTTTACTAAATTAATAGTGAGATTAGTTTATGATACTACTACTACTACAACTACTACTACTACTATCACCATTACTATTACTACTACTACTACTACTACTACTATTGCCACCATTACTATTATTACTACTACTACTACCACCACTACTACTACAAGCATAAGTAGTGGAGGAGAAGGAGGGAGGGGGAGCAGTAATGAACGCGTTGCTTCATCATTATAATTAGCACCGCTCACCTGGCCGTCGCTGCTGGGCCTGTTTCCGTACCTCCTGACGCAGTGGATCGGTGCTCGTGACAGGAGAGGAGACGTGGCTTGTCCCGGGGCGGAGGAGAAGACAAGCTTACGGCGGGGTAGAGGCAGGGAGGCACACCCGTCACGGCGCGAGAGAGAGAGAGAGAGAGAGAGAGAGAGAGAGAGAGAGAGAGGAGAAGATGCTGTGAAGGAATGGAAGGACCCAAGATGGAACCGAACGTGACAATTGCGTTTTCTATGGATTTTCTTGAACAGTTTGATAAAGCGAGAGAGAGACAGAGAGGGAGCTTGAGGGGGGCGTTGTGTGGTGGTATATAAAAGACACGCTGTCACGTAGCAAGAGAAGGCCCTCTGTAATCACGAGAAGGAAAGGAAAATTTACTTTGGTTAGACGTAACAAGACAGGGACAACCACGGCACAATAGATGAAGGAGACAATCACAGACATTCATACAATATGGTAGGAGAGGCGGTGACTCCACACAAGATAAATATTGGGTGGAGATATCAAGTTGTCTGTGGTGGTGGTGGAGTGTGGTGGAGGTGTTCCCGGCCTAGTGGAGAGAGAGTAACCTCCTGTATGGATATTACAGCATTACAAATATTGTATCTATGACAAAAAAGATATTCCCTCTTTTATTTTTTACTGAGTGGTCCAACTTGTCCCCGATGTTTGGTGTGACGGGACATAAACACCATGTGATCACTCTACCCAGTACCACACTACACCACCATCTGTCGCGGCCTATTAAACATGTTTCCCTATACTTGTCGTCTAGGTTGTTACAGGATTCACATGTTATTTAGAACTAAAAACGCGTTAAACAGAGCTTCTGTCGCCGCCCTCACGTGAACCAACAGGGCCGCCGAGGTTATCATGCTGGCCAGCCGTACGAGGTTCACATAATATCCTATTCACGCCCGATGAACCCATGAGAGGGCCGGATTAAAATTAAGTAGCTAGAATCACAGCGAACCATTCTGCAACAGTGCTACTCAATTATGAAAAAAGGGGGGATAGTCTTCCTGCGACCTTTCGTTCACGCCGGAACTGGTCTCGTCCCTTCCGTGGGAGCGTTGGCTGCCAGGGGTCGCCAGGCCGCTCAACCCACGAGGGCTACGGGCGTACATTGTTTTTATACGCTGTTTTGTCAGGGCTGATACATTTACATATTAAAGAGAGTTTTTGTGCCTTAGGTGTGGAAGCACGGGATAATTTATTTTTTCTAAGTTTTCTTGAAGCGTAATTGCGTAGTCATCCGAGCTTATTTATTTTTGTTTATGTTTTTAAGTGAAAGAAGATTTCCGTGTGGTTGATTGTTGTAAAGGAATGATAAGCAAATGACATTATTCTTAGTTGTTGTTTCTTTCTCGTAAACTAATGTCCTCCAGCATCATGGTCGTCATCACCAGCCTTGTTATCATTCTTCTCAATCTAGCTCACTTCATCTTCCTTCTCCTCTCTCTCTCTCTCTCTCTCTCTCTCTCTCTCTCTCTCTCTCTCTCTCTCTCGGCCCTTTTCCTTTCTGTATTTTTCCTCCTTTACATTTCTCCTCCTGCTACTTGTCCTCCTCCTACTCATTCTTCTCTCTTAAACTCCGTCTTCCTTCCCCTTCATTCTCCTTCTCCTTTACCTCTCCTCCATCCTCTCTCCCTTCTCTCATCCTCTCCCTTCACCTCCTCCCCCTCTCTTCCTCTTAATCCTCATTCCCTTTCTCTCCAACTCTCCCTTCTACCCTCTTCCTCCCCCTTCATCTTCGCCCCCCCCCCTCTCTCCTCTTCCTGTCTCCTCGCCCTCTATCCCCCTCTCTTCCTCTTCCTCTTCCTCTTCCCAGGGAGAGGAAATTACGTCTTCTTTTTCTCTTCTTTGATGTCCCTCCCTTCACTATACCACCCTCTCTCTACCACCCCTCCCTCCACTACCCCTCCATCCCTCCATACCCCTTCCTTCCACTACCCCTCCATCCCTCCATACCCCTTCCCTCCACTACCTCTCCATCCCTCCATACCCCTTCCCTCCACTACCCCTCCATCCCTCCATACCCCTTCCCTCCACTACCCCTCCATCCCTCCATACCCCTTCCCTCCACTCCACATTCTACAAAATCCCCACCTCAGCACGACAAACCCTTACAGCATCACACCACATCCCAGACACACCATAAGCACACCATTCCACATCCCAGACACACCACAACCACACCAATCCACATCCCAGACACACCACAACCACATCACACCACATCCCAGACACACCACAAGCACATCACCCCACATCCCAGACACACAACAAGCACACCACACCACATCCCAGACACACCACTAACACACCACCCCACATCCCAGACACACCACAACCACATCACACCACATCCCAGACACACCACAAGCACATCACACCATATCCCAGACACACAACAAGCACATCACTCCACATCCCAGACACATCACACAAACACTACACCCCACATCCCAGACACATCACACAAACACTACACCACTATAGTCAGGGAGAACGGAAACACCACATTACAGCTCCTACGTCATAGAATGTTTTTGTGTCTGTACTAAATAAAGAACAATAACTCATTATCTTGTTACCTGTCGTTAGCTAGTTAGTATGGTTGTTTGTTTGTTATTGTGGGACTTATGGGAGCTCTGTGTCTGTCTGTCTGTCTTTCTGTCTGTCTGTCTGTTTGTCTGTTTGTGGGCTTTATGAGAACTGTATGTGTATGTGTGTGTGTATGTCTGTGTGTGTGTGTCTGTGTGTGTGTGTGTGTCTGTGTGTCTGTCTTGTAGTGAATCAAAGTTAACAATATGGTAAATAATCTACTATGTCGAGATAAACACTTTTTAATTACATCATCAAATCTCATTATATATATATACCACGAAAACACTATCATCTTCTATATAAACCAATCAATATATATAAACCCATCAAATATATATATATGAATTTTTATTTTAGTATAAGATCGACTAATTCTTATAGTCACGATTTATTTTTCTTTATTTTTGTTTTTTATGTTTTTATTCAATGGCAACAAGGGATTAATTCAAACATTTTAGTTCCCACTGTTATTGTTATTTATCCAGGTTATAATAAAGTAATGTATTCACTTACTGTACACAAGCAATAGTCGTTTGAACACTATATCACTCTTTTATGCCAAACAAACACTTTATTAGTTAGTAATAATGTCACCCATTCTTTCACTCCACCCAAACACTCACTATATATTTGCTCCTAGTTTTGTTCGTTATGTGTGTGTTAATTACATTATAAATTTATAGTCTGGACTGGGCTATTACGTGATTACCCCTTGTATACCGGTTTCCAACACCCGGTCACAAGTTACGACTGGGTATTGTGCTTGTCGTGTTGGTCTTCTATTGGTGTTCAGGGAGGGATATTAGTGTTTTAGCTTCAGTTGTTAGTTATATGGAGAAATATTGTTCAGGGAGGGATATTGTTTAGTGTTTTAGCTTCAGTTGTTAGTTATATGGAGAAATATTGTTCAGGGAGGGATATTGTTTAGTGTTTAGCTTCAGTTGTTAGTTATATGGAGAAATATTGTTCAGGGAGGGATATTGTTTAGTGTTTAGCTTCAGTTGTTAGTTATATGGAGAAATATTGTTCAGAGAGGGATATTGTTTAGTGTTTAGCTTCAGTTATTAGTTATATGGAGAAATATTGTTCAGGGAGGGATATTGTTTAGTGTTTAGCTTCAGTTGTTAGTTATATGGAGAAATATCGTTTATTATATTACTTTAAACAACTAGAATAGATAGGCAATGGTAAAATGGTATGAGGAATATTTGTGTGTACTGCGCATGCGTGTTTGAGGAGGATTTGTCAGTCATGTTTATGTGTGATTTTATCAAGATTTATCTTATCCACGTTTTCATTGTGGATTTTCATAAAATATATATATATATATATGGGTTTTTTCCTATCGTTATCTCTCTCTCTCTCTCTCTCTCTCTCTCTCTCTCTCTCTCTCTCTCTCTCTTCGAGGCTTTCTTAACTGACTTGTATTCATTCTACAAAAGATGTGGTCAAGATAGAATTAAGCTAAACTCCTTCTTTTAAAGTATAATAATAATAATAATAATAATAATAATAATAATAATAATAATAATAATAAAACAACTGGTACCTATATTGATAACATTCTTTGGATAACAAAATCACAGTACACGGGAAGTATTAATAGCATGAGCCACCTTGTCGACGATGTATTCAGCTTAACACACCCACACACACACACACACACACACACACACACACACACACACACACACTGGAAGCTCTCTCTGTTAAGACGCCGTCACAAAATTTATCTCCTGAAGGGAATAACACTTCCAATTTCTGGCCTGAACAGAACCATTGGCCAAGGTAAACAAGGCGTAATGTTTTCATACTTCACGCAGGTATATCGATGGTCGCCTCAAAGCCGCTCATCCGAGATATAAAACCTCACCTGATGAACGATAATTCCCAGTGGCAGGTTTATATGACGCGAGGACCTGTGTGTGTTAATTTATGGCCACTTACTCCTGCTGGTGGTGCTGGGGGTGGGGTGGTAGTGGTGGTCAATGTCATTATTTATCTCTCTCTCTCTCTTCTGGAGCTCTGGCGATTCCTGGACACTCATATAGGGAGTCTGGCTGATTCTACTGCAGGAGGAGGGGGAGTTGGGGGGGATGGAGGGGGTTGGCGGGGGTGGAGGGGGTTGGCGGGGGTGGAGGGGGTTGGCGGGGGTGTATGTTTGGTTTTTGATGAGTATTGTGGATTTAATATTGGTGTGTGTGTGTGTGTGTGTGTGTGTGCGTGTGTTGTAGTAATGTGACTTAGGGGGGGGGGGGGGTTCCTCTCCTTGTGGGTGTTTTGTGTGGCAGTAGGTGTAGTGAGGGGCGTTGGCACTTTGGCACTGAGAAGGCACTCCGTCATATAGCTAAGATTGTACGAATATTACACCTCTCTCTCTCTCTCTCTCTCTCTCTCTCTCTCTCTCTCTCTCTCTCTCTCTCTCTATCTATCTATCTATCTATCGTATCCTTACATCAACATCGTCTTTCTCTGCCCACGTTCTTATCTCTCCTTCAAACTCAAAACAACGCCCCATCTAGCTGACCAACACGGGCCATGCAGCAGACATCTTCACCTTGTACTCCGCTGCCTCTGCGTGTCTGCCGCCACTCAACGCTCAATAGCTATATTTTTTTTCTTTTCCTTTCGTTACCATAACAACATTTTTCTCCGGATAATTCGATGTATTACCGCCATTATCATTCATATCTTTTTTTTTCTTTATAATCCATCTCAAATGTCATCGACGGAATGCAATCAGCGAGTCGAGTTAGGGTCCCGCGTCCTCATTGGCTGTTGCAATATAAGACAATGGAGGGGTTTCATTGGTGTATAAATAATTACGTCATCAACACGGCTTGCGTCATTGGTCAGTTATTCTGGGTTTCATTGGTGTATAAATAATTACGTCATCAAC
>CAUDMG010003935.1:1687500-1690000 GCA_958450375.1 Homarus gammarus
CCGTATAAAAACCGTCCCTTACCGTAATGTCAGTCGGCCGGTGACCGTAGACTTAACAACAGCGGTCTTGATTATACAAAGTTGGTGAAAATAACTCGGTATACAACACGCAGATAAACAAAGTGTGTATGTGTATATGTACCTCCGCTGAATATTTTTTTTTACATGTGTGTATTTTGTATGATGTATGATGTATGTTGTGTATGTTGCGTATGATGTATGTTGCGTATGATGTATGATGTGCATGATGTATGTTGTGTATGATGTATGTTGCGTATGATGTATGTTGTGTATGATGTATGTTGTGTATGATGTATGTTGTGTATGTTGCGTATGATGTATGTTGCGTATGATGTATGTTGTGTATGATGTATGTTGCGTATGATGTATGTTGCGTATGATGTATGTTGTGTATGATGTATGTTGTGTATGATGTATTTTGTGCATGGTTATATGATAAATGAAAATAATGACAAAATCTTCATGAAGTTTATAATATTTGTCGGTCATTTCTCGCCCACTCTATATAATATTAATAATCCCCCTTAATTACCCTGGATGACCTACCAACTACGTAATCCCCCCCACCTGTATATTTTCACACCTTCTCACCCCTTCCCCCTTCCCTCTCCCCCTTCCCCCCCCCCTTCTTCCTCCTACCCCCTACCCATCCTGTACACGCTGTATACCTCTGACCACACAAGCAGTCTTAACCACTCGGCCTTTAAAATACATCTTCCTGTCATCTGTAATTTTATGTAGATGTCTCCTACCTTCTGGAATAATTACTAACACCTAATTACCTTGATATCATTAGCGCTTACATACACCTCACCATATCGTTGTTGTGGTGTCCGGCGCTTTACCTGGCCTCAAGGGATGGGATAGGTTCTTATGGTGGGTCGGGTAAAGGATAACACTTAATATGTCAAACATTTCTATTTCTGGTCGTCCATAGATTTTTTTTACATAATCTTAAATTTTAAAGTTAATGGATAATTCACTCAATCATTGTATCTAACATTGAGATGTGGCAGTACTGTGTTTGTTTACATCGTATTAAAACTCCCTGAATGGCCCCCAATGAACCTCACAATAATAGCTAGACCAATGATACTAGATAAACATCACACACATTTGCCACATCTCACAAAATGCTCCAGTCTTGTACCAGGTATATATGCAGCCGACTGTACCAACAAAATTACTCTTATACATAAACACTAATTCAAATTCTCCAAGAAAAAAAATTTCATATACATATAAAAATCATCGTTATTTTGGAATTATATCTGAACTAAATATAACATTATATATCCACATGTTAAATAGCCACTCCGTCATAAACCACAAAGTATATCTAATAATCTATTTAAAATATATCCCTTCCTCGAGTATATTTACAGTAGCGTTGAGTGACACGCTAATATAACACACGACACGAAATTATCTAGTTGATGGGAAATATAACAGTAATGAAAATACATAAACTGATATGGAAGGAAAAAATAATATTGATATATAATTTACTAATCACTATAATTTACTTGAGATATAACTATCAATTAGTGTAAAGTAACATACACGTATAACTACCAATTACCATCAGTCATTTCTACAATAGTTATAATCAACGTGTCTTTTGAGTACCTGGTGTGTGTGTGTGTGTGTGTGTGTGAGAGAGGTACATCTACCTCACCTGTGCCTCCTCACCTGCCCATGACTCGTAGAAAGATCAACCAATTAAAAGACTGTTTGTATGTGAAGCTGTGATGGTGATGGCTGTCTGTCGGTACTTTGTTGCTTGTGTAGAGAGGATGTGGCTGTCAGGAGGTGTGGCTGTTAGGGGATGTGGTTGTCGGGAGATGTGGCTGTTAAGAGATGTTACCCTTACCGTCGGGGTTATCGTCGTTAAATAACAGTCAGGAATATTATCATCAGGGATATATCATCGGGTCATTACCGTCGGGATGATATCGTCGAAAATATCTCCATCGGGATTAATAATCGGCCAAGATACTGTCGGTACATTGTCGTTGATGTGTCCGTCGGTTATGTAATTGCCAAGGAAATTTCCGTCGGGAATTCACCTATCTAGTAAATGAGACCGTCGGGATGTCACCGCTGATGATATAGCTGTCAGGAATATTACTATCGGGTATTATACTTCTGTGTTTGTTACCGTCGGCAATGTTGACACACACACACACACACACACACACACACTGGCCGGACAAACGCTGGGTGTAATCGTCCGGATGCAATTAAACGATGACCTGAATACAAAACAAAAATTTTCAATCTGACAGCAATGTGAAATGAGGCTTTGGACTTTCATCATGACATCAATACACTCTTGTTGTCGGCAAACAATACCTACACCAAACTTAAACCATGTAAACAATGTGTCGATGTTGTTTATCCTTGTTTATGTGAGGTAGTTTATAATCAAGGTGTACCATTATACGAGCGATGTTTTTTTTCCTTATTTGTTTCAATG
>CAUDMG010003935.1:1695000-1702500 GCA_958450375.1 Homarus gammarus
CTGTCCTTACAACCTTGTGTGTCGTATACTCGTCCACAGTCACTCATGTCAGTCTGTTATACCCATCATCTTGCAGTATACTCGCATACCTCACTAAAGCCACTTCAACCCAAGAGTAAACAGACTTTTCGCTGATATGTCGTTTATACTCCCAACCAACGCATAGAGGAACGTATAAGATATTCTATATAAGGAAAGGAGTTCAGTAATTAACATACCAATCACCATAAGACAATATATACGAAATATACACGATACAACATAGACAGGGCAGTTATCGTAATGTAAACAATAACAAATGTATCCAAGAATTGATGAAAGCTGCGTCAGTGCGGTGCCTCGTGGTGTACAGGCAATAAGACGAACAAAAAACAACTCCCTCACTCGGTAAAATACTGTGTCAGTTAGTGATGAGAGGCGGGCGGCAGTGAGGTGATTCATGTAACCAAACAATATAATTTTACTCGACTATTCTTTAACTCCTTATTCAACACAGTCAGCCATATGAAGCATTGAAGCACATTTCGAACACTTAAGACGCGAGTCAAGTCCATTGTGGTGCGTTATTTATCAAGTGTCTTTGTAATTTCTGGTTTTTATTTAAGATTCTGTGTTGGATGTCTATTGAGACATAGGGTGCAGGACCAGGCTGGGAACACAACACCCACCAGAGAGGCTGTACCAGGAGCCAACACCAGACCGCCTCTACAAAAACAACTCCCTTTCTCCTCTTGATAATAAATCCCAAAGAAAAATCCCCCCCCCCCCGTCCATCTTAAACCAACACCAGATCTTCAAATAAACCCAAAGGAAAAAAAACACAGTCGAGAAATAAACCCGGCGGACCCCTTCCACAATGCCCCCTTAACGAGGTTCTTCCTGAGAGAGAAGAATAGACCTGAAGAAGAGGACGAGTTTGCCTAACACCCTTGTACCAGCTGGGTTCCTACACCGCCCGGTTATAATAACTCCCTCACTCCCGCTTACTCCTACCTATACTCACTAAACCCACACAACTAAACCATCTACACGTCGGGGTTTAGTGTCAGGAGGAAGGTTTTAGAAGTGGTTGGAGTAGAGGTGGAGGAAGAAGATGCTGGTGTTTTAATAAGCGTCGCAGAGGGTAATATTGTTTCTTGCCCACACCTGAAAATACAATGGAGTCTTAGCCAGCCGCCGGTCCCGCCTCGAGAGCCCTTCTTCCAGTCTTTTACGCTTTATTCCTCTCTTCTTATCTCTTTATCGTCGGTGTGTTTTAATTGTTTATTTCATATACCTCATCACCGCCAGCGTCTAGGTGTAGTGTGTGTGTGGAGGGGGGGGGGGTGTATGTGTATGTGTGTACAGGGGTGTGTATGTGTTTGCGTGTGGATATCAGTAGCACCAAAATATTTTCAAAGTATTTTCCTTCGTGTCAACAACATCGCCCAAGACAGAATGTTCTCATGGCGACGGAACAAACTTGGTCAGTCAGAAGTTGAGTGTGAGGAGGAGTATGGACGTTCACTCCCTCACCGAGAGCCTGAAGAACATACTGGTGAACTGCCTCTGGTGTGTCATTCAGTTCAACCCTTCCTCCTCCGCTCTTCCCTCATGAATAAAGAGAGCTGAAACTGCAGTTGTATCAGTGTAGTCGTGGCCATTGTTTTTGGAACTACGCGCGAAATAAAGCCCAACAATGGAAGTCATTTAAAAACGTCTATAATCCAGCTCTTCTTGTTATTGTTCCCTTGGTTCCTGGCTTGTTTACATTCTTGTCGGCTCCAGCGCCCCGGGGGGACCAGCGGCCACCAGCGGTACTAGATGGAAGACGATGGGTGGATGAGGATAATGAACAAATACTGAGGTAAAACGACGATAAAAAGAATGGGAGACGATACCTGTGTGTGTGTGTGTGTGTGTGTGTGTAAAAGACATGTCCAGAATCATTAAAAAGAAAGATAAATATAACAAAAGTGAGATAAAGACGTAGGTGTGAAAGCAGAAAGAGAGAGAGAGAGAGAGAGGGTAATAATAACAGTAAAAGAGGTAACTAGTGTAAAATGAGATTGACGTGTAGTCCAAGGAGGCCGGAAATTCTCAGCTCGACCACGAAGACAACTTGTCATACAGTTTACAAAGAAGTGGCAGATGAGTGACTCTTGTCTCCTCCCAAGACCCACCACACACACACACACACACACACACACACACACACACACACACACACACACACACACACACACACACACACACACACACACACACACACACACACACACACACATACACACACACACACACACACCTTTTGGCAGGTCTTCCTCTCGTGTAAGTTTTTTTATGATGATTAAAGTCTAAAGTGTGTAAAATATTAGTCAGGCAATATGTTTCTCCGTTCCAGAAGACAGGAATCTTGGCTAAATCAACACTCCTTTTTTTTCAGTAATGATGATTATTTCTCTAATGAAGTTTTATTTATTGATTTATTCACCTAATTATTTGTTTACATATCTATTTATCTTCTTTCTTTCTTCTTTCTTTCTTTCTTCTTTCTTTCTTTCTTTCTTTCTTTCTTTCTTGAACTTTATCACAGGCGTTTCCTTTTTATCTCGTCTAAATATTACTAAAAAGTTCTCCGTGTCTCCGGCAGGGCGCAGCACATGAGAGACTACCCCGACTACAAGTACCGTCCCCGCAGGAAGCCCAAGACCCTGAAGAAGGACGGTTACCCCTACAGTTTCCCTTACCTGCCCACCGCCCTCGACCCTCTCAGGTGAGTGCCTAACTTTAAGTCCCACAGGTGAGCGAAGGGGTTCACCTAACACACACTTTTCCTCCCTTCCCTTTCCTCCTTTTCATTCCCCTTCCCCCTCTTCCTCCCCCTTCCCCCTCTCTCTTGCCATCAGAATACTTCCCCTATATCGCGCCTTCGTGCCCTAAGTCCCTCAAGGATCAGCTTCGGGGTTCAGGCAGAAAGTCTTTATCTTTTACACATTCTAGTGACTGTATTGGCCTGCACCCCCCTCCAGCGCCACTATCGGTACAGGACTCACGTGAAAAAAATACCTCATTTCCCTCCATAATGATCTCTGTTCTGGGGGGATTTTTTTCTTTTCTTTACCTCATCTCAGCTCAAGCAGGACCTTCGACCACCTCCCGGTACATCATTCATTGAGTTGAATAATGAAAAGAATGATGGATTTTTCACTTTTAATGACTTTTTTTTTCTGAGTTCAGTCTCTGTGGTGGTGTAGAAAGTCTTCTTCCATACAGGTGTTCATGGTACCTGACTCTCAATTCTGAAACGGTAAAAATAAAAAAATCATCTTCAAAAAAGTCACTTACGATTATTTTTACCACCAGCAAGGAGAAAGATTTTGTAATATTTTTTTTTAGCTTATCTTCACTTGTATACGTAATATATAAATAAATAGTGTATTAAAATGATCATGGGGTAATTAAGTTGTGTTTTAGGTCCATAGTGTAATGAAGAAATATTAGATATTGACTGAAAAAAAAATTAGTGTGGGAATTTGGGTGAAGGAAGCCATCAGGGGTGACAGGGGTGACAAGCTGCCCAGTCACCGTCGTTACACCTGACCAACCACCCCTACCCATCACCAGCCAGGCAGCCACTACTAACCACGTGACTATCCCCTCGTGGTGGTGGTGGTGGTAGTGGTGATGGATGGTGAGATTGATGGGTGGATGGGTAGATAACAGGCTGGCTGGCCCACTGACTGACTGACTAATTAAAATCAGACTGGCGATAACATTGTGTCAGCGCTGCTCCAACAAGCTGCCGATATTGACCAGGCTGGGCCCAGTGGACGGGCCGAGTGACGCGCCCACTGCTAAATGGCTGTCACTTGGGCGAGCGCTCTGTCTCTCTCTCTGTCCCTCACTGTCTGCCTCTGTCTCTCTCCGTCCCTCACTGTCTGCCTCTGTCTGTCTCCTCCACGACATCTCCACCCCCCCCCCACTCCTTCTCTCCCTCCCCCCCTCCCTCCTCCCTTCTAAAACTCCTCTCCATGTTCCTATATCTGAGTGTCTCTCTCTGTCTCTGTCTCTCATACTATCTCTGTCTGTTTCCTCCACGACAAGACTCTATCATCCCCCCCCCCCAGCCTTCCTCAACCCCCTCCTCCTTCTGTCCATCTTACCCGTCTAACACTCCTCTCTCTCTCTCTCTCTCTCTCTCTCTCTCTCTCTCTCTCTCTCTCTCTCTCTCTCTCTCTGTACATCACGAAAACCATCAACAGGTCTTTGCTTTTATTGAATGACAGTGTTGATTGACAGTCCTTGGCCCCGACATGACAGTGACTTGTGGCGGAAGACGGTATGATGGGTGTCTACAGAGAGATGTATAGACAGCAAGAGACAGACAAAGAGACAGAGAGACAATGAGACACAAAACGACAGATACGTGAAGGAAAAAGGACAGAGGGAAGGACAGACAGATAGACAGCAAGGGACAAAGATAACTGAATGAGACAGAATGACAGATAAGTAAAGAAATAAAGACAGAGGAAAAGGATAAACAGACAGACAAGGAATTAGTAGAATGGGAGTGACAAAACACGATGATAGAATGACAGACATACAGACAAATAGACAGAAACACAGACAGACAGACAGACAGACAAACAGAAACGTAGGTGGAAGCACAGACATACAAATAAAAAATAGACAGACAGGTATACATAATTATAGACGGATAAAATCAGTTACTGGCAGACGGAAACAGACAGAAACACAGACAGACAGACAGACAGACACATAAGCTAATACATTAACAAGTCATAAAACATAAGCAGAATTCATTGTATTCATCTACAAAAGCAATATTATTTTGTCTTATTGTTTTATTAGGCTGTGTGTGTGTGTGTGTGTGTGTGTGTGTGTGTGTGTGTGTGTGTGTGTGTGTGTGTGTGTGTGTGTGTGTGTGTGTGTGTGTGTGTGTGTGTATGTGTGTGTGTGTGTGTGTGTGTGCTACATCCACTGCCCCATCTCATTCTAGCTGTATACATTAGGAAGTCATTGTGTCCACCTCATTGAAAAATCGATGATGTCAGTAGTTTTTTAGAGACGTCATCGTATATATAAACCTCTAAGGGGCGATGGGACAGTGTGACATCAAATGCCTGTGTCTGTGAAGTTAAGGCAACAAGTGAGAGGACCTTTACAAATTGACCATTATTTACTAACACGATAGAGGTGACAAAACCACTCTACGCTGTCATTATCCACCATCATCATCACCATCATCATCTATTCATGTCAAGGATGTTACTACAACCCTCCCTCGTTTTCTATTGACTTTTTTTGTGTGGTGTTCAGTCATAACCTTTTGTTAAGTGAGTGTTGTTGTTGTGTTTGTTTTTTGTGAGGGGGGGGCGCTGGTGTGTGTGTGTGTGTGTGTGTGTGTGTGTGTGTGTGGGACGATCAGGGAACAAGTAACTTATCCTTAATAATAATAATAATAATAATAATAATAATAATAATAATAATATAACGGAAGGTAACGCCTGCCTCCCTGCCTGCCTGAGACTCGTTCCCATCCAGCCTCCCGCGACCTTACTGGATGTGATCTGTTCTTTGTTATTGTTGATGTAGGTCTGTGGTCGGCGTGTATTGGCGGTCAGGCTGGAGGGCGGGTGGGCGGACGGTAGGAAGGCAGGCGGCGTGTGTGATTAAAAATGACATAAAGCCTATACAGTATAAATATATATATGTATAAATTACCCTCGAATAGGCTTGATTTTAATTGTCAGTTTGTCATTGTGGAAAAAGTGTATCGCTGTATATAACCTATTCTCATAAAAACAGACGGTGATATTGATACCGTTTATATACGGTTACGGTGATTGATTGCACTGTTTACCTGTTTATATACGGTTAGGGTGATGACAGTAACGATGTATATAGCTGTGAAATAATTGTAAATAACGATATATATTATGTTTTAAAGTTAACAAGCGGAGTAACGTTCGCTAAACCTAATGTAGTACCACGCGGCCATATATTCATACTACCATTGGAATAATTATTGTTAATACACTGCTGTACAATCGGTGTGTGTGTGTGTGTGTGTGTGTGTGTGTGTGTGTGTGTGTGTCAGTGTTTTTTGTACCCTGTTAACACTGTTTTATTTACTGGGGCATAACAACGCGTTTAAATGTCTCTCTATATATGATACAAATAACAGCTTTCCATTATCGATGACCAAACTGAATTAACACAACAATCGCGTACAATTTGGTTAAAAATTATGTAAGTACGCATTCCAATACTTTTTAATGAGCTTTTATTCGATGATTGGAAATAAAAGCTTGGAACTCGCAACAATAAGATTCTTTTTTTTCTTTTTTTTAATTCTGGATAATAAATTGAAGCTCTTTTAAAATCAAATTCCCTCATGAATTATATCAAAGAATTATTCCTGTTTCGCTTGATATTAATGCGGACTGAACATTTAGCTGTGAATGGAAGCTGAGGGAGTTTAGCTGATTATATTTTTTGGGGGTAGGGAAGGGAGAGGGGGGGGAGGGAGAGTAGGGTGGGAAGTGGGTAGGGGAAGGGGCAGGAGGGGAGAGGATACGGTAAGGCAGGGGAGAGGAGAGAGAAGGGTAGGAAGAAGAGAGGGGATGGAAGGGAGGGGATGGAAGGGAGAGGAGAGTAGGAAGGGATAGAGGAAAGTAGGGAGGACAGGGAAGAGGAGGGGATAGCAGGGAAGGAGGAGAAAGGGGAGGGTAGCGTGCTTAGGGAGGGGAGAGGGGAAGGGGGAACAGCTGTGGTTAAGGCAAAAATATAAATATAAATAGTGTTTATCATATTTAACTCACCTGGAAATAATATAAAGATGTTCACAGGTGTGCTAAGGTACTTAAAAATTAATGTACTGTCAGTCTTTGGTTATGTATGTATGTATGTATGTATGTATGTATGTATGTATGTATGTATGTATGTATTTATGTATGTATGTTATGACCCCCCCCTCCTAAACCATCCTTAACTAGCGTGAGAATTGTTGTTGAGTGGACAGTGGGCGTTTAGAGTTCACTGGGGATTTTAATGACCAGCTTTATGAAGAATGAAAGGAAATGGGTCGGGTTTTGTGAGGTCACCCCCCCCCCCCCTCCCACGCCCCCACGCCCCCACGCCCCCACGCCCATACACAGGAAGTTGTCTCACCTTATAAAACAGGTGAGATGACTAGTAATTAATATTATTTTTGTTTACTATATCAAGGTTGTTTTAAAGTCTATCTCAATAATTTCCCTTACACGGTGTACGTATTAACACTAGAGTATTATAAATTTATGTACTGTATTACAAGAGAAAAAGTATTATAATTCACGTACATACATACACTACATACATACATACATACAGACAGACAGACAGACAAAACAGAAAACTCAGAAAAACGCCCAATTGTTCTCGAGACAAAGGAGGGGTAACTCAGGCAATCGGGGTTATGTCAGGTCCAGAATTCGTGTCGTTTCCCAAAATTAT